>APFE031168512.1:0-22305 GCA_000404065.3 Pinus taeda | reverse complement strand
TTCTCCGGAGAAAAAGATTTATTTGATGATTTATTTCAGCAGAAAAACACATTGGAAGAAATTCTGCACACAGCCCAACTGCAGCTACCCCCAGAAGAATTTCAAAGGTTCAAAACATACAGGGAAAGAAGGCTGGCTAGTATTCCTTTGGAAAAGCTATGCCTAAAACCCCCAAGAGAGCCAACTCCAAGTGTCAGCCTCAATGTAAGTTCAAGTACCAACGGATCTAAGTCTAAATCTGAAAAAGAAGTGTCTAAACACTCTAAAAGATCCAGAAATGAACTAAATAAGAACGAAGGGTCAGTGAATGATACTGCCTAGTCGAAAGAGCTTCTACATCAGTAGGTTATTGCCTCCCCGCAAAGAAATCCTCCCCCTCTAGTCATCCAAGCACCACCAGTCACAGCTGAATTAGATAAAGAATGGGAAACCTTCAATGACTTGATCAATCTTGAAGGACAGACCATGAAGACAAACGTCAGCGATGTACAGATAATAAAAGAAGTAGTCACGGGAACAGTTAGCGAAGCCTCGGATGTGGAGCATATTCCTATTTCTCCATCCTCTGAGCTTGTATTAAAAGTAGAAGAAATCCCTCCCCTAGATGTATTTTATAGCCCACAACATAAAGCAGTAGTAAGAAAGCAGAGAAAGAAAAGGAAACTGGAAAACACTCTCTCTCAAAACACAGAACAATTGGACGTCTTGTGGAAAGATCCCACAAGCAATCCCACAGAAAATCTCACCAAACTATCTCAGATCGCAGGAGCATACGCCTCCACTACAATCGACAAATCATCTGAGGTACAACAACTACTAAAAGAAAGGGAAGAGTAGATACAAGTACTGCAACAACAATTGCAACAAGCCCATGCCAATAACGAAGCACAGCAACAGCTTGAAAAGTTGCAATAGGACTTCCAGCAGATGCAGTTAAGCTATCAGAAAAGTTTGGATGAGAAAAGAAAACAGTTACAGAATTTGAGAGAGATGCACACGGACGACCCGAAGCTCAAAGAGTTCATCACAGAGTCCATTTCCCTAAATGAGGAATTACTACAGCAGCAAGAAGCATTGGACCAAAAGATATCACAGTGGAGTCATTATTGCGAAATTAGTGATAAAACCACTAATCAAGTAATAGCCTTGCGGAGCGACTACGATCTGATTGACAAATGAGTGACTGAATATTTGGCATGGAAAGAGACAGAGGAGGGTAAAAGAGTAGGTGCACCAAGGATTAATGAAAATCACAAGGAAATGCTCTTTAACAAATGGGACGAGCAAATCAGGGGAGCAGAGCAAGCAGCAGAAGGAGCAGCCACGACGGCAAGCAGACTTATTGATTGTGTAAATGAGAATTTACACAGGGAAAATTTGATCGCAGAGACCACCCTGGGGTACTTACCAAATGCTCAACATCTAGAAGCAGATTGGAAACAGAGAGCTCAAGAAAAGGCTAAAGTAATCCAAAGGCTAAGTAAGTTAAACTGGGATTGTTACTAGACATACTTGGTAAAGCCACATAGCCAATGGATGACTATTAAGTGCATTATAAATGCAACCGAAAAGATGGCTCCAACTCTCATAGATTCTTTTTCTCAGCCCAGTTGAAAGTGGAAGTCAGCCACCCAAATCTCCTTAAACAGATGCTGCGTACATGTGATTTCAGAGATCAAGCACATAAATAGTTTAAGTTTAGTTTTAATTTCATTTTATTTTCCTGAAAAAAGGACGGTCATTTAAACCACATCCTTTATTTTTGTAATAATTTATTTTTAGAATTAGTCAGTAGTATTTAACCCCTTCTCATGCATTTAGTGAGGGTCAGAAATTTATCAAAACTTTCCTTAGAACATGCACTTTTGCACCCTTAGAGGAGGTTTGGTGAATGAATGAACGGGTTATTGATATTTGCATTTGATATCTGCTACTGATGTTTTTTTTCTGCTTCTCTGTAGTAGTGTTAAATCAAGGAGATATAATCATCATGTTTGAAGCTCATAGTAGGCTAGTATAAATGGTACTTTTATCTTCCTTAACTTTTATGCTTATGCGTTAACGATATTCAGTTTTCAGTTATTTATATGTTACAACTGATGTTTGAGTTTCATTTGCACTTTTGTACGGTGATAACTATTTGTTATGTTTAGTTTATGTAATAGCTCATTTTGCGATAAGATTTTAACAGTTGTTTCGTCTAACTTTTATACGGAGTAGCTCATTTTTATCGAATTCTTTTTTTTATGCTGAATGATCTTTATTACCAGTATTGTAGAAATCTTTTTTTTTCGCATAGAAGAAAGATCACACCCCGGGTTAGCATAAATTTCGATGTTTTTCTGTTTATTAGAATACAATAACATAGCATTAGATTAGATAGAAGTATTCCATTTAGAACAGAAACACCCACCTTTCTCACACACACACACACTGAATTGGGAAAATGGTCCCATATCCCCAGTCGGACCCGCTATACCAAACGGATAAGGAGCTGCCAACCAAGGTCCGGACCGAGCGGGTATCCCTCTTGTTGTCGACCCAATTTTCGGGGCCTTCAACAGGACCCTAAGATTGTTCAATTCATAGGGAAATTATCTAACTTGATGTCCGAAGAAGGTGTTTACAGTAAAATATGGAGACCCATGGAGCCCTGTTGTGACAGTTAAGATTAATAATCTCCCTACAACAAATACCTTGATTGACCTAGGGGAAATTATTAATGTAATGAACAATGAAAATATGGATAATATTAGCCTATTAGGATTAATATCAACCCCCATCGTCCTCCAGTTGGTTGATCGTTCTACCACCAAACCAGAAGGAGTATTGGAATATATAATTATTTCCATAGATTCATGGGAATATCTTTTTGATTTCATAATCCTCCAACCAAAGACCAATCTTGGGGGTTATCCATTAATCATAGGGAGACTTTGGTTAGCTACAACATGTGCTTATATTAGTTGTAGGTACGGAAATATGACTATTTCACATGGAGGCTCCACTAAGAATCTTACCTTGTACGCACCAGCCAAACCTTCTTCAGAATTTGAAAACCCTTTATGGTTTGAGGATAGTGATGAGGAACTTACTCGACCCCTCCTAACCCTTGAACAAGATATTTCTTTTAAGGCAGACTTCGAGGATGACTTGATCTACACTACTATAACCAACCCTCGTGATGATTGCCTTCTGCCATATGGTCAAATCTTGGAACAACATTCTCAAGAAACTTGTTCACCCACAAAGTTGGTACAACAACTAGATTCCTTGGCCTCATCATACAATGATGATCAAACCTAGGCCATCAAAACCTATCTTCGAAAATCTCTTAATATCAATTTCCATTTAGAACCTTCCCAACAAAAGCAATTGATGGAAATAACTCATAAAAATAGTAATGCTTTTCCCAGGGACTACATTGATATGAAGGGTATATCTCCTAACATTTCTACTAATCATATTTATTTAAAAAAGGATACCTAACCTATTAGACAACCTCAAAGAAGGATGAATCTCGCTTTAAAGGACATTGTGAAAGAAGAGTTGCAGAAATTGTTGGATGCCAACTTTATATATCCTATCTCTAATAGTAAATGGGTTTCCCCTTTGGTTATTGTTCCCAATAAGAGTGGAAAATGGTGAATATGCGTTGACTATCATGAATTAAATAAGGCTACTTTAAAATATTACTTTCCATTACCCTTTATTGACTAAGTCCTGGATACATTGGTTGGGAAGAAATTTTTCTCTTTTATGGATGGGTTTAGCAGCTACAACTAAATTCAAGTGGCCCCTAAATACTAAGAAAATTCTACCTTCACTTTCCCATGGGGTACATATGCATACCAAGTAATTCTGTTTAGGTTGTGTAATGCTCCAGCAGGCTACTCTTGGTATATTTTCATATCTAACCCATGATTGTGTTGAAATTTATATGGATGACTTTACTATTTAAGGAGACACATTTGAAGAAGCCTTAGAAAATATAGAAAAAATGTTGATCCGTTTTCAAGAAACCAATCTCACTTTTAGTAATCCAATGTTTCAGATGCTCCTTAATTAGGGGATCATATTAGGACACCATATTTCTTGTGAAGGAATCAAAGTGGACCCTACCAAGATAGAAGTGATCCTAAATATTATTACCCCTAATACACAAAAGGATGTCCACAACATTTTAGGATATGTGAGATACTATTGTAGGTTTATAGAAAAATTCACTAAGATAGCCTCTCCCCTTTTCCATCTTTTTACTAAGACTGTTGAATTTTCCTAGAATGAACAATTCCAATAAGCTTTTGACACACATAAAAGAAATTGTCCACTACTCCCTGTTGACCACTACGTTTCAATGAACTATAGTAGTACACCCCCTTTTTTTACAAAAGGGATAGCACCTGATCAATGTGTTCGTGTCGCCCAGCTATCATCATCATCCTGACTTCCAAGATGTTATGTAAACCCATTCTACATGTGTATAATATAAATAATCTCAGCAAACATGTGTCATGTATGTAACAACCTAGGTAAACCTACCTTTCTAGTGACGATCTCCATTTTAGGAGGTTTTTCGTCTCACCGATTCATTTTCGAATAATTAGAAGAGATTTTCCCTCCAGTCTTACCCCAAAGTTGGAATGGTTTTTGTTGCTAGGATCTTAGGCGAGTCCTAGTGTTCTAGATCAAGTCTATGTAAAAGTGATTTGGGAATAATCCTAACTATTTGGTTAGATTATTTTATTACAAATCACTTGGTCAGTTGGATTATACTTGTGTCACAGAACTGGGTAGTCTGTGAGGGTCTATTACAAATGGGTTTCCCCCCTTGCGATATAAAAAATATGTAAATCATGATGTAAAATGTCTATTGCATGGTCCCTCATAATTGAAAACCATGGCTAAACATTTGAGGGTTGGAAAAATAATTTATCCCCTCATAGGTTAATTAATTAAATTTTTTAGCCAAAATTTGATTAAAATCCTAAGCTAGAAATTTAATTAATTCTAAGTCCTAAGTAAATTAAAATTCTCCAAAGGCAAAATTCGTCGGTTCTAAAAAAATAAATTTTAAGAGGTCCTAGGACTAAGGTAAATTAATTATTTTAATAAACTTTAAACCTTTGATCCCTGGGGGTTAAGTAAAAGTCAAATTTTTGGAGAAATTAACTCAAAAATTATATTTTTGAGTCAATTAAAATGCATTTAAATGAAAACATCGATTTTCCTCAAAAATAAAATCTTTCAACGGATGAGATTAAAAGAAATTTGATCTTCATCAACAGTCGATATTACTTTGACAAGGATCACTCGAACTAGCCGTTGGAGGATTGATCTTTAAATAAGAGGTCATTTGTCAGTTAATCTATGTAATATTTTTCTGGATAATAAAGAAAGACATTGGGGTTAATTTCTGTCGGTGTTACTCTTCATGGGAATGTTGTAAGATGTTTTTATTTCATGCATAATTTTTTCTAAAGCCATTAATGATAACTTCTAAAGAGTGATTTCAGTACAAGTATCTTGCTTAGTTGTTGGGGTTTGAATAATAATTTAAATTTTGAATTTAATAGTAGGTATCTCTATTTGTGTAAGTTTTACTATTATTTTCTCGCTCTATTTTTAATGGTTGGATCGATTTTTGCAGGGAAAGCTTGAGTTAGATCATCGGGCATTAGGGGAAGTTTTCAGTTGGACCAACCAAGTCCCGATCTATGTTTTCTGAAGAACCCAACTAAATAAACTTTGGGCTTATCATATGATTTCGTTTTATTGATGCATGGGGGTTTCGAGCTAGCACCTCTTCCTAAAATTTAAAAAGTTAATAATTTATGTACAACATAATGATAGCTCTGGCTGATTAGGGCCTACAGTTTGTAAATTTTGTAATTATCTAATTGGGTTTTTGGGGTTTTTATTTTTTATCATTGTATATATTATTTGGGTGTTTTCTTGTTGTCGTGCAACTACAGATCTGAGAAGAAAGACTGTTTAGAGTCTGGATCAAGGCCCTAGAGGGTAAGATCTGGGTCTCTGGGATTTTTTTTGTGAATTTCTCCAAGGATTTTTTAAGGAATTTTGTTTACAAAAAAGTTTCAAAAAATTAAAAATAGGATTTTTTGGAGCGGGATTGAAGAAGGGTTTACAAACCTTTATCATATTTATGCGGCTCCATTGTTTTCACTGGGTATCTATACCCGCAACTCGCTCCAACACCAAACCCTCTTATGTTTGTTGGATTCAAAATTTAGCTGCCACACTCAGCCTTTCCGCTTAGCATCCTTCCTTACTAGCTTTATGGCTCACCCTCCTCCCTTCCATTGTCAACTACAACCATCTCATGTCAGCAACACTTCCTGACTCTCCTATCCAGCAACTTGCCTCACCTGGCCTGCAGGTGGGCACACTCACCTCTGCGTCCCTCTTACCTTCTCTCTTAACTCTCATTTCTCTTCCTGCAAACCCACGCGTCCCTTCATCCTTGACCTTCATCGCATCTTATATTTTCTACTCATTATTTCTCTTCGCAACCCTTCCCATCTCGCTCGCAGCTGCTCCTTCTCTTTTTCTCCCTTCGCGGCTCGAATTTGCAAAAAATACACCACGATTTCATTCCCTCCTCTGCGACCATATCCTTTGCTTGCTTCTTTCGCACCTACCTTCGTGCTCATCTGCATGGGTTTCTCCCTCGACCCTTGGCCTGCAACCTGCGTCCAAGCTCGAGCTCGATTCCCCTTGTTGACTTACTGCTTGTTGTTCCTTGCTTCCTTTCTTCCATACACTACCCGCAAACTCCGTCTTCTCTCTTCGTTTCTCAACCTGAAATCCCTTCTTGCAAGCTCGTTCAAACCTTCCTCCCTCATTGTTGTCGTCAACCTGCAAACTTCCATTCAATTTTTTTAATTTTTTTTATCCTTTGTCTTTCGGTTAGGGTTAGACCTTTTTT
Organism: Pinus taeda; assembly: GCA_000404065.3. Taxonomy (NCBI): domain Eukaryota; kingdom Viridiplantae; phylum Streptophyta; class Pinopsida; order Pinales; family Pinaceae; genus Pinus; species Pinus taeda. Next base: position 15,356 of record APFE031168512.1, on the reverse strand, counting down.
TAAAACATATTCGATTTCATTTTTGGTTGATTTTTCATTTTTTTTTTTTTTTTTTTTTTTTTTTTTTTTTTTTATATTAATTTAATGACCTTGGTTTTATTTACGTTTTGATTTTTTTTTAAATAAAAAATTAAAAACAAAAAAAACAAAAAATAAAAATAAAAAAAAATAAAAAAAAAATATAAAAATAATAAAAAAAAAATCATTTTTATGTACTTTGATATTCCTAAAGTTTTAAATCAAAAGAGGACTTTGTGTTCTCACAATAAAAAATTTAAATTTTTATGTGGCCTTTGGCCCATTAAAAATTTAATTCATTAAATCTTTTTTTATTTTTTTACATTTGTCACATTAAAAATTTTACTTGATCATTTACCACATTAAATTTGCTTCATAAGCTTAGCACATTAAAAATTTCCTAAGGAATAATTAAATTATTAATCTAAAGTTCCTTCTTGGTGTCTTTTTTGTGTTAAAGATAAAATTTAAAAGGAAAATTGTGTGGTATTGATATTTTCATTTCTCTATAGTCAAACACGCTTAATAATCTTTTAAATCGCCTCTAAATATTGACTATAGGAGAACGATAATTTTTCTAGATTTGGGTCACAAAGGAAAAATCATTTAAATTTTAGGATTGTGAATTGCTTAGCATTTGAATTTCATGGTTCTTCATGGTATATAGATCTTTCATAATTTAATTGCTATACTATTTTGCATGTTAAGATCATTATTTCTTCTTAATAGCTTGATTGTGTTTCTTCAAGTAGGTTCGTGGTTAATTGAACATCTAAGGCACTGGTCTAAAAATCATTTCTATCTTATGGTTGTGTCTTATTCATCTCAGTTAATGAGAACTTGTCTCATTTTCATTAAGCTATTGAGCCTTAAGTCTCCTAGAACCTATGTTCCACAAGTTTCCTTCTTTCATTTACCCCTAGTGACTACCCCCCTTGACTTATCTAGGAGAGAGGTTGAACGGAGTGAGTAAGGATTAGAGTGACAACCCTTACTTGGAGTGTTGTCATGATGCCTAGACACTTTGTGAGACAACATTTTTGGCGTCGTTACCAGGGATATTTTATTCTCAGATCTTCAATGACATTTTATATTCATTCTCCTCATATCATCTTTATCATTTTTTCTGACAACACAAGCATTTTGGGTGCTTTTTGTCCTTGATACTCACGAGATTTTTCTAATCATCTTATATTTTCCGCCATTCATTAGCACGTCAAACAACACAACATTTCTTGGTGTCATTTGATCTTTTCATCGCCTTATCTTTTGTCATCTCATTAATCCTTTCATCTGCACTTTTATCACCTGGACATTTTTGTTGGTTTCCTATTTGAGTGGTGACCCCACTTATTCATCCATTATTTCTCATACAAGAAACCTTCCCTAGTATCCACGTGTTTCTCCCTGACTAACCTTTCGATTTTTTCCTTTTGGATCTTAGAGCTAGATTCATGTTCAAGTGGCGAATCCACTTCTTTTATTTCCTACAAGAATTTTCTACTAGAAGCTCGCTTCTTGGGGTTCTCTTTATTTTCTTGAGTAGGGGTCTCTCTCTAGCCTCCATTTGGTCCCTCCTTATTCCTTTAAGTAATTCATCATGGATGACTTGTTTTCCTCATGTCATTTTATTAACTTTTTCCATGATATGTAGGAAGAGGCCATTCATAAATTTCCTTTGTTCTCATGTGGTGATTTAGCCACTACTAGAAAGCATCTCAATGTATGCTAGTGTGCGTTGTACTGAAGACTTATGGCTAACAGAAAGCATATGTAAAGGGTAGGCTTACAAGGAACCTAGGGAAGGGGTAGGCTGTAAAGATGATTGTTTTTCGTAGGGTGAGTCATCGAACCTCTCACCATGCTTACGGCCACCCACAATTTTCTATCTAAAAGCACCCCTTAGCCCAAGATAAGGAGAAACCCACTTTCATAAGGGAAGGAATATAGGTGATAGTTTTTTCTAAAACTATGAAAACTCCTCTCCTTCATAACCTCAGTCGAGTCCCTACCGGGCCTCTATAGATTGGTCTATCCCTTTATTAGAATATTTTGGCACAGTACCACTTTTTGCACACGGGAATTCTACCAACTCTTTTTGCACAGGAGATTTTACCGCCATAGTATGTAGCTTTATGTATAGAGAGTAGGAACTAGTATGTATGGTTTATGTATAGATACTCTTTAGGAGCTAGTATGTAGCTTATAGAGATAGAGTAAGTAAATATAGAGTTGGTTGACGAAGAGGAATAAAGTAGCTTTAGGTATGCTAAATAAAAGTGATCAAGTGATGTATTCATTGTGTTAAGACCTTCATGTCACAAACAGGTCATGTATCCGGGTGCCGGGTGGGTCCGGACCTTCCCAATAAGCCTTTCCCATTAGCTTACTGTGGCGTGAGGGAGCTAGGCTACAGGCTGGTAGGGTTGGAAGGCCTTCTACGTTCTTACATTCCCTGCTGACTGTCCCAATCCGATATATTAGGGGGTTATAGTACTTCCATCAAAATATTCTCCTTAATGATTCGCAGAGCTGCATCGACAGTAGGATGTTCAGATTCAAAAATGAAAGTAGCTTGAAACTTATCTGTCATTTCCTTGCACTAGGAAGCACAAGCCCCTCTGGGACCTTCAAATTTGATGTTCCGCATCGCAGTTCTAATGCTGTATACCAGTTATTAGGGACTGTGTCCAAAGTATGAACAAACATATGCACCCATTCTTGCTCAGGCACAGAACTCCATATAGCAGTGCATGCCATTAAATGTTTCACAGGGCAAGTTAATCCATTATAGGTAACTTCAACATACTTACTTTATTAAGTGAATCTAATTTGCAACAGTCTTTTACACTGCGACCAATCTACTATATTTTCTTTATGGGTTACCCACCATCTTGCTGGAGTAGCTTTAAGCGCTACTTCCAATGCTAATAGTCTCTGCTGCTCTGGCACTCGTACTTCAAACTTTGAGAGAAAAGTTGAAGTCTCCACGGCGTATGAAAAATTGTGAAATCACATACCTCAGTCCCGGGTTACTCATATAATAATAAAATATTGTCCTTCTTCACAATATAAACATGAAGATGTCAAGATGCATCTATTTTCCTTTTCTTTTGAGGGTGATGCTTTGAATTGGCTTCATAATTTTCTTGAGGATTCTTTCGCTTCTTAATAAGAGATCATAAAAACTTTTAAAGATACATATGGAGATCAAGGTGGCACACCTTGTGCCCCTAGTACTATGCAAAAGGATTAAAATGATCTTGTAAAGGATCCAATTGTCAATGAAATGTTTCAAGACAATTCTCCATAACAAAATGTGCCATATTATAGGCATTGTGAATTTTCTCATGATGAATCCACTTGTATCATTGCAAGACGAAACCATGATAGTGGAAAAGCAAGAACAAGTTGTCAAATCGATGTCAACAATGAAAAGGAAAATGACAAGAATCTTATAGAAGAAGTAAAGCAGTTGGTTAAAGACATGTAGTTCAGTCAAACAAAGCTGGTAAAAAATATGGAGCTTAATCAATAAAAATTAATAGTTGATTACGCAAGGATATGAGAACTTTGTACACCCAGCTGAAAAAACATGATGAGGAGATGGAAATTGTGAAAATTAAACACTCCGATCACATAGCCATCGTAGTAGAAAAGTGTGCTAAGAATATGGAGGCAATGAGGACCAACTTGCAGAGTCATCATGAGTAAGAAATGAGTGTTATGCAAGTAAATCATAACACAATGATGAAGGACATGGAAGTTGCTTAAGTTTCTCTTCAGAATATATTGTTAGACATGGAGGAAATCCATGCCAAGGAAATCAATTCTATGAAGGTTGAACACTCTAACCAAATTGATGCCATCATAATGGAAAAGACCATTCTCGAGGATAAGCCACAAATGTTAAAAAGTGCACAAGTTCTGAGATTTCAGGTCAAACCAAAGCACAAAGGATTTGTCATGACTCGTAGATCTCCTAGTTCACCAAAGCATTTCCCATTTCATCACAAGGAGGCTAATTTTCCCATTAAGGACAAGTCGACTTTGGTTAAGGAAGACCTAACTTATGTATCACCATTAATAGAGTATATTTATAATAAGATTGGGCATACTTCAAATTCTTAATATCCTTCATCCAAACATCTTCAATATGAGGACATGAAATCTATAATGGTCTCATTGTTGACATCACATCCCACCTAGAAAAAGAGCAAAAGGAAGAAGGAAGCAATTTGATGCATCTGATGGCCGAGAGCATCTCAATTTTTAGATAAGACAAAGTCCTAAAATATGCAGGATCGGGCATGGCACATCCGAAAAACAAGCCACAAATTTTCCAAAAAGAAGGAAATGCTTAGTATGCACTATATTGAACACATCTTATTCCATGGGGCATCCTTTTTATTGTATTCCTAACCCTACTCCCTTTTATTTCAGTATTTTATTTTGTAGGTAGATTTATGTTTTTCATGTTATTAGGATAGTTAATAAATGAAGAGCCTATATATTTCATGTGTTTAATATTAAATTATGATTTTTGGATGGACATTACTTATGTTATCTTTCGTGTTGTGTGGATGCAGATTTTGGATTCTCACATTCCTCTGGTGCAACAATGTGTCCCCAATCAGAGCCAGATGTTGACCACTACGTGTCAATGACCCATAGCAGTACACCCCCTTTTTTAGTAAAAGGGATAGCACCTGATCGATGTGTCTGTGTCATCTAACTATCATCATCAGCCTGAATTCCAATATGTTATGTAAACCCATTCTTCATGTGTATAAAGTAAATAATCTCAGCAGACCTGCGTCATATATGTAACGACCTCGGTAAACTTGCCTTTCTAGTGACGATCTCCATTCTAGGAGGTTTTTGATCTCATAGAGTCATTATCGAATAATTGGAAGAGTTTTTCCCTCCAATTTACCCCAAAGTTGGAATGGTCTTTGTCGCTAGAATCTGAGGCAAGTCCTAGTCTCCTAGATCAAGCCTATGTAAAAGTGATTTCGGAATAATCCTAACTATTTGGTTAGATTATTTTATTACAAATCACTTGGTCTATTGGATTATACTTGTGTCGCAAAAATGGGTAGTCTGTGAGGGTCTATTACAAATGGGTTTCCCCCCTTGCGATGTAAAAACTATGTAAATCATGATGTAAAATATGGTCCCTCTTAATCAAAAAAACCATGGCTAAACATTTGAGGGTTGGAAAAATAATTTATCCCCTCATAGTTTAATCAATTAATTAAAAATTTTGGCCCAAAATTAATTAAATTCCTAAGCCAAAAATTTAATTAATTCTAAGTCCTAAGTAAATTTAAATTCTCCAAAGGCAAAAATTTTCAGTCCTAAAAAATTAATTTTTAAAAGGTCCTGGGACTAAGGTAAATTAATTATTTTGATAAATTTTAAACCTTTGATCCCTAAGGGTTAAGTAAAAGTCAAAATTTTGGGGAAATTAACTAAAAATTTCTATTTTGAGTTAATTAAAATGCGTTTAAATGAAAAATTCAGTTTTCCTCAAAAATAAAATATTTCGATGGATGAGATTAAAAGAAATTTTGATCTTCATCAATGGTCGAGATTACTTTGACAAGGATCACTCGAACTAGCCGTTGGAGGATTTATCTTTAATTAGGAGGTCATTTGTCAAAAGAGCTATCCGATCTTTGAATCATGTGCCTAGCAAGAAGCTCTGGTATAATCTTTTTCTGGATAATAAAGAAAGGCTTTGGGGTTAATTTCTACCAGTGTTACTCTTTGTGGGAATGTTGAAAGAAGTTTTTTATTTCATGCATAATTTTTTTCTAAAGCCATTGATGATAGCTTCTGAAGAGTGATTTGAGTACAAGTATCTTGCTCAATTGTTGGGGTTTGAATAATAATTTAAATTTTGAACGTAATAGTAGGCATCTCTATTTGTCTAAGTTTTATTATTATTTTCCTGTTCTATTTTTAATGGTTGGATCGATTTTTGCAGGGAAATCTTGAGTTAAATCATCGGGCGTTAGGGGAAGTTTTCAGTTGGACCAGCCAACTCTCGATCTGTGTTTTCTGAAGATCCCAGCTAAATAAACTCTGGGCTTATCATACGATTTTCGGTTTAATGAGGCATAGGGGTTTCAAGCTAGCACCTCTTCCTAAAATTTAATTCTTTTTAATTTGTATGCAACACAATGATATATCTTGCTGATGAGGGCTTATATTTTGTAAATTTTGTAATTATCTAACTGGGTTTTGGGGGTTTTTAGTTTTTATCATTGTATATATCATTTGGGTGTTTTCCTGTTGTCATGTAGCTACAAGGAGAAAGACTATGTAGAGTCTAGATCTAGGCCATGGAGGGTAAGATCTGATCTTTGGGCTTTTCTTTTGTGAATTTCTCCAAGGATTTTTTACGGCATTTTGTTTACAAAAAAGTTTCAAAAATTTAAAAAGAGGATTTTTCGGAGTAGGATTGAAGAAGGGCTTACAAACCCTTATCATATTTTGGCGGCTCCATTGTTTTCATTAGGTAGCTCTACCTACATCTCGGTCCAACATCAAACCCTCCTATGTTTGTTGGCTTCAAAATTTAGCAGCCACACTTATCCTTTCCTCTTGGTAGGCTTACGGCTCACCCTCCTCCCTTCTGTTTCCAACCAAAGCCATCTCCTATCAATAGCACTACCCGACTCTCGTATCTGGTAGCTTGCCTCACCTGACCTGCAGGCCGACACACCCACCTCTGCGTCCCTCTTCCCTACTCTATTAACTCTCGTTTCTTTGCCTGCAAACCCATGTGCCCCTTCATCCTCAACCCTCATCACATCCTTTTTTTACTACTTGTTATTTCTCTTTGCAGGCCTACCGATCTTTCTCGTAGCTCCCCGTTTTCTTCTTCTCCCTTCTAGGCTGGAATCTACAAAAAATACTTGACGGTTTCATTCCCCCCTCCGTGGCCATATCCTTTGCTTGTTGCTCTCCCTCTTGCCTTCGTTCTCATCCATGTGAGTTTCTCCCTTGACCCTTGACCTGCAACCTGCATCCAAGCTCGAGCTCCATTCTCCTTGCTAACTTATTTATTGTTAGATCTAAGACTTTTGTGATCCATCAATTTAGAGAATAGTATTCCGGATTCATCACATCGTAAGTATTGGGTCAACGTTTCGAACCAACTAATGAACCACATTAGTTGGTTTGAAACGTTGACCCAATACTTACGATGTGATGAATCCGGAATACTATTCTCTAAACTTATTTATTGTTGTTCCTTGCTTCCTTTCTTCCATATGTTGCCCGCAGACTCTATCTTCTCTCTTCGTTGCTCAACTTGCAATCCCTTCCTACAAGTTCGTTCGAAACTTCCTCCCTCATTGTCATTGTCAACTTGCAAAGTTCCATTTGATTTTTTTGTTTGTTTGTTTTGTTTTATCCTTTGTCTTTCGGTTAGGGTTAGACCTTTTTTAAAACATCCAATTTCATTTTTTGGTTGCTTTTCACTTTTTATTTTATTTTTTGTTTTAATTTGATTTTTTGTTTTAAATTTTTTATATTAATTTATGACTTTGGTTTTATTTATGTTTTCATTTTTTTATTTTTTTTACTTTTATTTATTTATGTTGATTTTCTTTAAAATAAAAACTAATTTTTTTTTATCATTTTTATGTGATTTTGATATTCCTAGAGGTTTAAATCAAAAGAGGACTTTGTGCTCTCACATTAAAAAGTTAAATTTTTTATGTGGCCTTTGACCCATTAAATAATTAAATTTTTTATGTGGCCTTTGGCCCATTAAAAATATAATTCATTAAGCCTTTTTTTATTTTTTACATTTGTCACACTAAAATTTTTAATTGATCATTTAGAACATTAAACTTACTTCATAAGCTTAGCACATTAAAAATTTCCTAAGGAATAATTAAATTGTTAATTTAAAGTTCCTTCTTGGTGTCTTTTTGTGTTAAAGGTAAAATTTAAAAGGAAAATTGTGTGGTATTGATATTTTCATTTCTGTATAGCCGAACATTCTTAATAATCTTTTAAATTGCCTCTAAAGATTGACTATAGGAGAACAATAATTTTTTCTAGATCTAGGTCATTAAAGAAAAATCATTTAAATTCTAGGATTATGAATTGCTTAGATTTTGAATTTCATGGTCCTTCATGGTATTTAGATCTTTTGGAATTTAATTGCTATACTATTTTGCATGTTAAGATCGTTGTTTCTTCTTAATAGCTTGATTGTGTTTCTTCAATTAGGTTCGTGGTTAATTGAACATCTAAGGCACTGGTCTAAAAATCATTTCTATCTTGTGGTTGTGTCTTACTCATCTCAGTAAATGATAACTTGTCTCGTTTTCATTAAGTAACTGAGCCTTAAGTCTCCCAGAGCTTGTGTTCCATAGGTTTCCTTCATTTATTTACCCCTAGGGACTACCCCCCTTGACTTGTCCACGAGAGAGTCCAAACGGAGTAAGGATTAGAGTGAAAACCCTTACTTTGAGCCTTGTTGTGGTGCCTGGACACTTTGTGCGACAACATTTTTGGTGTCGTTTTCAGGGATATTTTATTCTTGGTGCTTCAACGACATTTTATATTCATTCTCCTCATATCATCTTTATCATTTTTTTCGACAACACTAGAAATTTTGGCACATTCTATCCTTGATCCTCACGACATTTTTCTAATCATCTTATCTTTTCTGCAATTCAGTAGCACGTCAAGTAGCACAAAATTTCCTAATGCCATTTTATCTTTTCATCACCTTATCTTTCGTCATCTCATTAATCGTTTCATATGCACTTTTAGCACATGGAAATTTCAATTGGTTTCTTGTTTGAGTGGCGACTCCATTTATTCATCCATTATTTCTCATACAAGAAACCTTCCCTGATATCCATCTATTTCTCCCTGACTAACCTTTCAGTTTTTTCCTTTTCAATCTTAGAGCTAGATTCATGTTCAAGTGGTGACTCCACTTCTTTCATTTCTTACAAGAATTTCTACTAGAAGCACACTTCTTGAGGATCTCTTGATTTTCTTGAGAAGGGGTCTCTCTCTAGCATCCATTTGGTCCCTCCTTATCCCTTTAATCAAGTCATCATGGATGACTTGTTTGCCTCGTGTCATTTTACTAACTTTCTCCATGATATGCCGGAAGAGGCCATTCATAAATTTCCTTTTTTCTCGGTTGGTGATTCAGCCACTACTAGAAAGCATCTCTCCAAAGTTACTCATATAAAAATCAGATATTGTCTTTCTTCACAATATAAACATGAAGATGTCAAGATGCGTCTATTTTCCTTTTCTTTAGAGGGTGATGCTTTGAATTGGTTTCGTAATTGTCCTGAGGATTCTTTCGCTTCTTTACAATACATCATCAATGCTTTTAAAGATAGATATGGAGATCAAGGTGGCTCACATTATGCCCCTAGCATTAGAGCCTAGATTGACCTCAGGCTGAAGGGAGGCAATCTTAGGATAACCACAAACCAAGCTTAACCTGGAAGCTAGCCCCACCAGGTTGGGTGAGGGCTCTCTCCTTGTCAATCTTAGTTGAGATGACTGAATTGAATATGGATTTTAGGCTAGGTATAGTAGCTCTAGGGTTTTTTGATTGATTTTGAAGGTTTTGTTACTGGATCAAATGGAGCAGGCAGCTTTGGTTTTGGGAAATCAAATCAGAATTGTAGGGTGTTCTATGGGGCGAGGTAGGTAGGTGTTTTGGCACTTGGAATTGAGTGAATGGTAGGTCTAATACTGGTGAGGAGTTGAGGAGGGCATGCAAGGATCATGAGTCCTCTTCAAACAGCTGAAAACATCAAAAACTAAATGTATTCCCAAGGCAGAGCACTGTTACCAATGTATTCCACCTATCTATCTTGATTTCATTTAGTTAAGAAGAATGAAATAGATTTTGGCACATATAACACATGAGAAAAACTAATGACATAAGTAGAAACAATGCAAAAACACATTACCACAAGAATCCCACAAAAATAGCTGCAAATCCTGGTTTATTTCCTTGCCAAACTGTTGTAGAGATGTACAATGTAGCTCAAAGCATCCACAAGAGTCCAACCTTAGCTAATGACTGAAAAAATACATAATATAGACATAAAACCACTTATGCTAGCCATTAGGGGTCGAATCCATGAGAAGAGAGGTGGTTTAAACCATTTCTAAACTGGAACAGGAATATAGGCAGTGGAACAGCTTGCCTCTATAACCATGGAAATTGATTCATTTACCCTTAACCACCTCAAAGTGATGAATCTAACCTCTAAGGTCATTTTTCAATTACATTTAAATATTATATCATCATTTAGAATCATAAATTCATCCATGATGAGAGAAAAAGTCAATTTGTGAAATAATTAGGCGAAAACTGGATTTTTGAGCAAAACTCACAAAATTTATCCTATGCGCAGTGCCACTTTAGACCCAGTTTTGGAGGCCTTCCCCTTGACCAACTTGAGCCCAAGATAGCTTTTTGAAAAGGTTTTCCTGTCTAGTTTCTGGAACATCTTTAATTTTTTCATTTGGAGGTCATTTTCCCCCTCAAAAGTGGAATCTCCCAAGGTTGCTTCCTATGTGTCCAAAAAGTGGCAGAGAGGTCATTTTTTGATGGTTTTTTTACCTTTAGGTGACCAAGATTTGCTCCAAATTTGTTGTAAATTTCAGGGATTGACGTCCTCATCTTGTTGAATCTGAATATGCAAGCCATTTCTCCAAAAATTGTGCCAGTCAAAAGCGTAGCGCCACCTAATGCAATTTCCTGTGTTGAAAAATTTCAAAATTTCATAATGACAAAATTTCACCAAAACTTGCCCAGATTTGAACAAGGCTCCCTAATTATTTGTATTGATGGGCAAGTGAAGCCTCAGCCAACATTTTTATCTTGTCATGCTCCTTTTTGCTCCTCAAGTCCTTCCTCAACCTTGCCTTAAGTTTCCTCATCCTTATATTGCATATTTTGTTTCGAGTCATATAGTGATAGGCCATGTGACGAAGCATCTTCTTTTCTTTATTGGCCTTCTCAAGAAGCTTTTCAAGGTGAATGTTGGCCCTTTCAAGCCAAATTTCTTGATCATTCTCTATCTCTTGCTCAATGGAGGTCATCCTGACCTTTGCCTTCTTTGCCTTTTGCCAGTTATCCTTGATCATTCGCAACTCCATGAGGACTTGCTTGTTGGTCAATTGCTTGTTTTCTTGCTTAAGAGCCTCCTAGTGCCCCTTTGATATGTCACAAACATTGGCACTCCAACAGTTTCAGTTTCTTTGACTTGTTCATGTCCTGAAGGTCCACCTTCCTCCTAATGCACTGATGAAAAGATTTGTGGGCCCTTGAACATCTCATGAGAAATGAAAGTCTCCCATGGCATGTTGAGAAGGTTCAATTGATGTAGAACAATGATTTTAATCAAAGAATAATGAAAGATGTTGTTTAACTATTGGGGATATGGCTTCTTCTTGACATAAAGTGCCATCTTCTCAATATTTCAGAACATGAAGTAAGGAATATTCATCATCCTCACTCTAGTAAAATGCATCAACAATCTAATGTGGTAGGCATACAACCAAGAAAACATACCTTCACAAGTAAAGTATTTGATGATGATCTTCATGAGTGGAGCAAACCTGTCCTCCAAGAATTTGAATGGGAACACTCTCTTCAATTTTCCATGGTATTTAACCTTGATGTAAGGCTCATAGTACCCCCTATCAATATATTGTCCTTTATTCCAATTTTCACCTACATTTGGAATGCTTGTAGCCTCTAAAATAACAGCAGGTGACAAAGTGAATGTAACTCCAGCAAGGTTTACTTCATTGTTGTCCACATGTGCCACAAACAACCTTGCTAATTCATGACGAAACTTAACCCTCTCCACCATTTCACAGAAACAAAAACATGACTGATGTTTGAAACATGAGATGGCAAGTGGGCAAGCAAGTAATTCCCTCAAACTAATGGGCTCCTCCCTTATTACCTTTCCCCATTTGTGAGGCTTCCTCTGCTGCTAATTTCTTTCCCTAGAACTGTCACTAAAGGTATCTTCCTCCATTTTATACTCACTATCCCTCTCCATTATTGTACAATTTTTTCCCTTCTGATGAATGAAGTATGGTGAATGAATGTAAGATGAGTATGAAGAGATTTTGATAGATGAATGGGTGATAGTGAATAACGGTGTGAATAGGATTTAGTGAGCGAGTGTGAGTAGGGTTTGGGAATAATGTATGAAGTGGGGAAAATATAGAGGGAATGATGTTTAGGGAATCTTGTATGGGGAATAGGTTTTAGGGAACAATAACTAGATGAGGAAAGCCAACAATAAAACAGTGGGCTTTTGAATTTATGAGATATTTTAGTGACAATTAGGGTTTACTTTCATAAGAGACAAACTCACCAAAAAATGATTGCAAAAATTATTTTTAGCAAGAATAGAAATGATACTTACTTGCAATGGAGGAAATTGGGAGATTTGAGGTGATTTAATGCAATTTGGAACAATTTGGCACATTTTGGAGCTTGGGTGCCAGGTGTGCAGTGCCCTCTCTCAGGTGCGCAGTGCCTCTTCTATGCACAGCGCGTGTTCAGTTTTGCACTATGTGAATTCCCTAGGTGCGCACTGCCCCTTGTATGCGCAGCACCAGCTGCCAGGTGCGCAGTGCCCTCAGATTTCTCCAAAAACGTTATGACTTCCTCCCTTTGCTCAATAACAACTCAAGATCATGTTTTTGGCTCTCCTTAGCATTTGAAAGTTTCAACAATGAAATGACATAAGATATGGATGACCTTTATATAGCTTTTCAACTTTTGATTTTTCATTCTTCAAAACCCACTTTATAATGTCTATTTGCTTTTTTGAAATACTATGTTTATCTGATATTTGACTTTTTGGCTTTTGACAGGTGGACTGATGCTTGATTGTTTGTCTTTTTGTAGTGGCATGTACTTGGAAAATGTCACCAAGTGACCAGGAGCAACATAGAAATATTTATTACATATAAGATCAATAAAATGACATGAAAGTTACAAATAAAATACCGATGCTCTATTTTCACCTCAAAACTAGTTTTGAGGTAAAAATTTATTAAGTTTACAAATTTAAGAGATTAAATCTTTTTTGATGATTATTGTCATCCTCATGTTTCTGTTGACCCTTGTTAGCAATAGTCATTGAAATTTGACCATGGTAAAACCCTAATACCTAATGAAACTGAAACCCTAGACCTAAAACCAAAATGATGAAATGAACTGAAAATATACAGGAATCATGGATTGAAAAGTATGAAAGGAGATCAACAGATATATGTCATGAGGGAAAAAACAGAAATGAACCCTACCATCAGTTGATCCATGACCTAATGGAATGCAGCTCATTGTGAATGGGACTCCTAATATGAATGCAAAAGAGTGAATTTTGATCACTAATGGCAGTGTGAAGACACTGACACTAACACCTAGTACTATGCAAAAGGATGAAAGTGATCTTGTAAAGGATCCAATTGTCAATGAAATGTTTCAAGACAATTCTCCACTTCAAAATGTTCCATATTGTAGGCATTGTGAATGTTCTCATGATGAATCCACTTGTACCATTGCAAGACGAATCCATGATAGTGGAAAAGCAAGAACAAGTTGTCAAATCAATCTCAAAAATGAAAATGAAAATGATAAGCATCTTATAGAAGAACTAAAGCAGTTGGTTAAAGACATGCAGTTCAGTCAAACATAGTTGGTAAAAAATATGGAGCTTAATTAAGGAAACATTATAGTTGATTACTCCAAGGATATGAGAACTTTGTACACCCAACTGGAAAAACATGATGAGGAGATGAAAATCATGAAAATTAAACACTCTGATCAGATAGCCACCATAATAGAAAAGTGTGCTTAGGATATGGAGTCTATGAGGGCTGACATGCAGAGTCATCATGAGAAAGAAATGAGTATTATTCAAGTAAATCATAACACAATGATGAAGGCCATTGAAGCTACTCAGATTTCTCTTCAGAAAAAATTGGTAGACATGGAGGAAAGTCATGCCAAAGAAATCAATGCTATGAAGGTTGAACACTCTAACCAGATTGATGTCATTAGAATCGAAAAGGCCACTCTTCAGGATAAGTTGCAAATGATGAAAATTGCACAAGTTCTGAGATTTTAGGTCAGACCGAAGCACAAAGGATTTGTCACGAATCATAGATTTTCCAATCAACCGAAGCATTTCCCATCTCATCACAAGGAGGTTACTTTTCCCATTCAGGACAAGTCGACTTTGGTTAAGGAAGACTGAGCTTATGTATCACCATTAACATAGTATATTCAGAATAATATTAAGCATAGATTAGATTATTCAAATCCTTCATACAAACATCTTCAAGATCAAGACATGAAATCTATAGTGGTCTCATTATTGACATCACAACCCACACAGAAAAATAGCAAAAAATAGAAAAGAAGACGGAATCTATTTGATGCATCTGATGGCTGAGAGCAGCTCAATTTTTTGATAAGACAAAGTCCTACAATACGTAGGATCGGGCATGGCACATCCGAAAAATAACCCACAGATTTCCAAAAAGCAGGCAAATGCTCAGTATGCACTATATTGGAAGCATCTGTTGCCATGGGGCATTCTTTCTATTGTATTCCTAACCCTACATCCTTTTATTTCAATATTTTATTTTGTAGGTAGATTTATGTTTTTCATGTTATTAGTTAATAAATGAAGAGCTTATATCTTTCTTGTGTTTAATATTATATGATGATTTTAGGTATGATTATACTTATGTTATCTTGTGTGTTGTGTGGATGCAGATTCTGAATTCTCACATTCCTCCGATGCAGCAACGTGTCCCTAAGTAGAACCATATGTTTACCACCACGTGTCAAGGACCCATAGTAGTGCATCCCTTTTTTTTGCAAAAAGGATCGCGCCTAATCAATGTGTCTGTGTCGTCCATCTATCATCATCAACTTGACTTCCAAGATGTTATGTAAACCCATTTTGCATGTGTATAATGTAAATAATCTCAGAAGAACCGTGTCGTGTATGTAACGACCTGGGTAAACCTACCTTTTGTTATGAAACCAACTCAAGAAAAGATAGAAAGATAGATCAACGCCTTAGAATTCAGCCTCTTCGAGGGGGCAACCTCCTTTACATTACATAAATGAACAATTCTTGGATGATTCAAATGAGAAGACCTAATCTCTATATATAGGAGTCTAAGGGGTCATAACATAATCAGAGCCTACATAACAATAATAATGTAAGGGCACAATAATAACAATAGTGGGCTTCTATGGGGCCCAATAGTAACAATATGGG
>APFE031168506.1:83822-126728 GCA_000404065.3 Pinus taeda | reverse complement strand
TGCTCATAGAATCTTCTAGAAAGTTCTCCTGTGACACTTGCCTCTCTGAATTCGCCCAAGGATGAACAAGGGAACTAGGAAACCATCTCCAGTTCCCCTCTCTTGTGGAACTAATTTCTACACATGGAATGACACTCACCATCCCCATTGATGACTCACCCTCTTGTAATCATCTATAGAAGGATCTCCAATCCAAGAGATCAGAAGGCTAAATTGTTATGAATTGTAAGGAGGTGCTGCTATTATTTGTATTGAGTAGAAAGCATAGTATTATTGTTGGTGTGTCTTTGCTAATTCATGAGGTGAAGGAGGATAAAAGCTGGAAGGTTGGAGCTGAATCAGGTGATTGTTTCTGGGTTGTAATCCTTCTTTCTATTAATAAAGTTATTTGATATTTTTCCCAAATTGATTGTGTCAATTGTGAATGCTTTCTTTTTTCCATTGTATATCTGATTCTGCAATGTTTATGCTATGATAGATCACGATGCTTTGACAAGTTTTTGTTGCTGTAGCTATGTAGGTACTCCCCAAGCATATTAAGTATGGGGAGGAGTTACGGAACTGGTAAAAGGAGAGAAGGATTAAGTGAGGATTCAAGCGCAAGTTCCAGGTTGGTCCTCTAAAATCTTTCTCTTATCCATCATACATAGGAAAGATGTTTAAATAGATTTGTCCGTTGTTTCTAGGTTAGCTGCCAAGCCTAGAGGGCTAGTCGTTCAAAAAGACATTAGTTTTCCCAGAAACAAATTGGTGACTCCACTGGGGAGACCAGATGTTTGTTTTTTGTTATTTGTTGAATTATATAAACTATAGACAGAGCCTGAAGTTAGCCAGGTAGCCTTCGAACCGCTCTTGCTATGAAATTGCGTAGTAGATAAATGCTACTTCAGTCAATCTCTAGTTTAGTTTATGTATTGAACATCTGACTTGAAGACACATCTAGATGCCCTTTTGGTAGCTCAATAACCTCTCAATGCATCCCATCATACTTTTCTTACCATTGGTCCTTAAAACCAAGCTTGATTGCTTGAAAACTGCTGACAATTTGAGCCAAATCACTTTCAGAAATCGCTCCCTGGACCATCGCACTGTCTTCCACTGTGACTCAGTATGCAGCCCACTTCCCAAAAGAGTAAAGTTCAATGCATCTATTTTTCTGTGAAGCCCAGGTGCAATGATTGTGTGAACTCAACTTTCCCATCTAGGAATTGAGAATTTGTGGCTAGTTTTCAGTTTTGTTTGGTTATTTGCTGAATGTGAACCATGTTTTTCGCTGTGTCCTGCTTGCATCATTTCAAATTAGCCTCAATTTAGATTAGGATTAGTGAATTTTTTTTGTATTTGTTTCCCATTTACAATCCTTTGTCAAAAGTGTTTTTAGTCGATTTGTCATTCGATAAAGAAACTGTCGTAAAATCGTCATTTTGTGTTGAAAAGTGAAGTGTCATAAATTCTTCCTTCCTTTGATAATCGATTAAACTTTTGCTGCATATTGATTTAATTTGTTTACATTCAAAAAGTGTCGAAAGCATATTTCTTCGATTTTGAAAGTGTCATTTTGAGTCTTCCTTTCTCTCTTGAAGAAAAAATTGTCGAAAATGATCATTTTTGAGTGAAATATTTTGAGTCTTTGTGCATTTAGCTTTCCTTTTTGAATCATTCACATTAAGGAAAACCTAAAACAAATACATGCATCTTGCATTTTATCATTTTTGGTTTGTGTGCAAAAGGATGATTTAGGAAAATTGCATTAGTGAGTGCTCTTTGCTGTTTGCTTAAGTACTTCTATGCTCTCTCCCTAGTAGTTAGGATTTTCATCGATCAAATAAACAAAAAGATTGTTTATCATTGTAATTGCATCTTTAGGAATTTCAGATCAAATTTACGTGGTGAACCATCAAAGGCAAACTCGTAAGAAAGATCAACTTTAAAATGAACATCAATGAACTTAACAACGCTTTGGAATCTAATGCAACGTATTTAGAGGTCTAGGCTAGAGACGTGTTCTGCCATCATTAAACCTAGTGGCTATCATTTTCATTAAAGGTTGGGTGATTCCTCCTCTTTGATACGACAGGTACTAGTGCGGACTTGTTCTCCCCATACCGTCGCGTATATATTGGGAGAACCCACTAGGCTTAAATCCTTTATCCATAGGAAACTGAGTCTGCCGCCTTATTGATCGCAATGCATTGAACACAACATTCGGGAAGATTGATTGCCGTATGTTAAATCCTTGGTCATTTCTCTTTAATTTACCACCAAGGTGTATATTGTAGTTTTGAAATTGGTTTGGTAATCCTCTTTGTCTAGATTCTCCAAAGTAGTCACTTTCATTCCTTTTTGACTCGTTAAAAGAAAAGGTCCATTTGAGCACTTGTCCTTTCAGGCTCATTAAAAATCGAAGGAGACTAGAGTCATCTTTAGCTTTTCCTCGAATCTTAAAAACTGAAAAAGCAAAGTTGTGTCCAAACTGTCGTTAAAATAAATTGACCGTGAAATAACATCATTTTCCCTTAGTTGATTTTTAAGTTGATCGAGTAAT
The DNA here is from genome assembly GCA_000404065.3 of Pinus taeda. NCBI lineage: Eukaryota > Viridiplantae > Streptophyta > Pinopsida > Pinales > Pinaceae > Pinus > Pinus taeda. Next base: position 124,183 of record APFE031168506.1, on the reverse strand, counting down.
CCACAATCGTGGAAGAAATTCAATCAAAACCCTATCGTTTGAGGAGATTAGTGAGTCAAACATCTTTGCCTCCGGAAGTAATACCAATCTAGACAAAGCGATCTCATTTAACTGAGTCTAGTTCATCTGAGTTATTTGGAACATTCATTTCAACATCTTCAGAGACTCCAATTACTCCAATCACTTCTGGCACATGCACCTCTGAAGAGGAAGTTTCGAAGTTACCGGAGGACACTAGAATTGATCCTAGTATAATGGTAAGAGATACTTCTGAACCTGAAACAACTCCATCTAGAGTTGGTCCGAAATCCATTCCAGTTCAAACCGAGGTTATACTTGAACTAGGATTTGTTCAAGAACCTCCCTTTGAGACAGGTGTTCAATTACCTGAACATCTGGACTTTGAATTTCAGTATCCAGAAGTTATTACTCCTCCAACATCTATCATTGTTGAAACTACACCTTCTTCAGCTCCAGGAATCTTTTTCGGACCTGATGGTCAACCTCTTCCACTTGTTTTGATTGCTATCGAGGAGATAGTAGAGGATCCTCCATCTATCAACCCATTCCATTTTGGATTTGGGGTTCCCCTTTATCCTGCTACTCTTAAGTTTGCTTCCTTTAATCCTATTTCATCACCAGTTCCTGTCGAATCGCTTGAACAACTTTTGGATAAGCTAACCATGTCTGAACAACCTTCCACATCTAGGACTGTATCATTTGATGCAGCTGTAGCAAAACCATCTATTGCTACACCTTCAATGTTTACTGGTACACCTGAGTCACACCTATATGGTGCATCATCCATTCCGGTTGGTTACCAATCACTATCTGGAAGCCACTCAGGGGTTGCTTCAGCACCATGGGCTCCCATTTACTCGTCTGAATTCCAATCTGGTTATTTTCAAATGGAAACTTATCAATTTGATCCTGTATCCCAGTAACAAGTTGGGAAAACTAGTTATCAATGACTGATATATCTGTTAAACACTAGAGTGCCACCGTATGGGGAGCAGTATGCTTACTCACCATTTCCCCCTTTTTTGGGGGGACAACCATATGAGAGTTTCCCTCAGTATTCAGGTCAAACTGGAATTAGAGCTAGTGGTTAGTAACCAATACTACCATAACAACCAAGGGTTGTATATACAACACAACCAATTCGACCTGTGTCCAATATCTCTACTACACCTGCTGTTACGACAATGCCATAGTCGCAAGCACAATCTATTGTATCTCAACTAGCACAAACTGTCCTTTCTACTTCACAACCTCAAGTTTCGAACCAGAAGGCTCAAGTTTCTCAGGTTGTGATACAACAGCTACTCATTTCTGGGGCGCAATCGCAACCTCAGGTTAGCATTCCTCCATTTGGAATGACTCAAGTATACACAGGCATAGTTAATCCACAACTTGGTCAGTTTGTCAATACTGGGCAGGAGCAATCGGTTCAACAACCGTGGCTGTCGCAATATCAACAACCTCAATTCCAGCAGTCCCAACCTCAGTTTAGATTTGGTTCCCAAGCTCAAACTAGTATGGGACAATATCAAACATACCAAGGATCTGGGAATCAAGCCTATGCAGGGTATGGACAACCACATTATTAGACCGGTTATCAACAACTTCCCTATACTAGTTATGTCGAACAACCTTATCAAGGTTACCCGATGCAGATGCCATATGCTGGTATACAAAGGCTTTTTGCGCAAGCAATTCCATCTTATCCTGGGTATGCTCCACCTAACCTGAATCAATAGTTGCCTTTTGTAGCAACTCTAGAACTACCAGATTTGAACTGGCTAATGAATGATCCAATTGCTTACGCCCCTTGGTGGCCAGCGATTCCACATAAGCTCCCATCTGACATTCCAAAATTCAATGGAAATCCAAGAGAAGACCCATTGAATCACGTAATGACTTTTCATTTGTGGTGCTAATCAAGCACCCTAAATGATGATTTGATTAGACTTTGTCTTTTCTAGAGAACGCTCACTGGTCCAGCTACAAAATGGTATATTGAATTGCCTAGAGCTTCTTTTGATAATTTCACCATTCTTGTCACTACCTTTCTAACCCACTTTTAGTTACCTCTCAGGTACGAAACTGGAACAGAACTTCTTACCAAATTTAAACAGAATACCTCCACTCACATATCGGATCATATTCATGAGTGGTGGCGTCATTGTCGAATGGTAAAGACCTATGTTCCTGATCAGCTTTTAGCTGAGTGGTTTAGAAAGTTCTTATTTCCATCTATCACTAAGGATGTGGCGAAAGGAGGAGTTGTCACAGAAGAGAAAGTCATTGCTCATGCCCAATATCTATATTTGATTTATACACAATCAAACACACTCTATGAAAAAATTCCTGATGCACCTAGACCAGCAATCACTGTTCCACTACCACCAAAATTGAGTAGGGAATCTCATGCCAGCGACAGCGTGATCGGTTCCTCGAGCACGCAAATCGCGAGAGCACCATCTGGTCAAGCTCTCGTTATTTCGAGTCAAAATGCAAATTCATCTGAGAACAATATTGCCTTTGAGATTAATGTCGTGTCTTTTGACAAAGGCAAAAATCCAAAGCAACCAGGGGGCAAGAAAACTAGGAAGAACAATAAGAAGAAGCAGGAGAATTCTACTCCTGAAAAATCTTCTGACAACCCCACTACGGCTAGGAAACCTCATTATCCGTGTTTAATATGCAATGACGAGAATTTTACTAGAGATTGTCCACATTGATCTGAAGTTTCGAAACTGTTAAAGGCTTCGAACACCTCAACAGTGCTGACAGATCCATTTCCGAACCTAGAAACACATTTGGTTGCCATTAATAATGCTTCCACATCCCAAGTGCTTATTCTATCCATTGCAAATAAGAAAAATGATGTTTTGGTATCAACAAGGAATAAAGATTACAGGAATCCATCATCGTCGAACAACAAGGCTACTGATCAACCTAGTGCTTTGATAACGACTTCACCTGAAGTTGTTCCACAGATTATTCCTGAATTAACAATCAAGCCACCTAAGGGAGTCGTACATAAATCGACATTCAATCCTCAAGCTCGAGCAACTCAAAATTATAACATAGTGGAAGATTTGGCTCAATCACCATCCGCTATGTTGACGCTTGAGGTATTGCAAAATTGTCCCTACCAAAAGTAGGCTTTGTTATCAGCAATAGGTGGGATCGATTCTACAGATTCCAATCTTGTGGTCTTTAACCATACCGGATACACACCACACTTACCAACACAATTAGCTTTCCTTATACAGGTAAAATCCCTCAATAAAAATGTTCATAGAACTATTATTGATGAGGGGGAATCCACCTGCATCATGTCAATGAGTTGCTAGAAAACTCTTGGTTCACCACCCTTGTCACGATCACCAACAACACTAAAAGCATTCGATGGTAGAACATACACTCCGTATGCGATTTTAAATAGCTTGCAAGTTGAACTTGGGGGAAAAATAGTAGACATTGAAGTCAAGGTCGTTGATGGACTCCTTGACTACAATATTTTACTGGGAAGGCCTTGGATTTATGCGATGGCTGCAGTTGTGTCCATGTACTTTTGAATGATTGCATTTCCCTTCAAAGGTGGAATCATAGTCATCGACCAATGAGCCTTTTTTGCTAATAGTTCACAAGCTATAGGAAGCATTCCGTTGATACATGGACAATCACAATCACTTCAAAATGTTGGAGTAGGTCTCCTAAAAGATCCATCTTTAATGGGTACTTTTGCCCTCCCATCTCCATTTGGTTTTGCGGATGTGGCTATAGTGGAAACCTGCGACATGATCTCTTCGACATCATCTGAGTCTGAGAAGAGTTTCAACTTTCTTGAGAGTGATGATCATAGTGAGGCAATGCCGCCAAGCCCCATCGAATCGTTTTAGCAATCAATCTATCGGGCTTGTGCGGCAATCCCTAACCCGCACTCGACGATTGTTTAGGTAGATAGGACTTTAGAATATGGTACCTCTTCTGATCCTTGGTCACGTATACATTCTACAGATGAAGGAACCATCCAATCAATGATGATAGAAGAGACGCCGTGGGAAGATTATCATCATCGTTCCCACCTTCGAGATGACAATGAATATTATTCACAAGAATTCAATCACCCTTCAATCGTCGTTTTTTTATCGAATTTTGTAAATACAGTCGATTCAGAGCGAAATCTGTCTAACATTGAAGAAACAATTGCAATAAACATTTCAACCAAGCCTAATGCTGTATAGAACATTCACGTTAGCAAATCTTGTTCCCCATTAGAACTAGATAAATACCGTGCTCTTTTTCGCGAATTCAGAGATTTCTTTGCATGGTCATATGAGGAAATGCTAGGAATTGACTCCAACATTGTTGAACATGAGATCAAGATGTATCTTGATGTCAAACCAATACGACGACGGCTTCGACTTGTTCATCCAAAGAAAGCCGCTGCCATTAAAGTAGAAGTTGAAAAACTTTTGCATTCCAGTTTCGTTTACCCTGTTCCTCTCACTAATTGGGTATCAAATATTGTTCCTGTTGTTAGTGCTCGAATCTACCTCAGGCTGAGGAAGGAAAAACTCAAGGCAACATCATACCACGCTCAGCCTTGTAGCTAGCCCTACGAGGACAGGAGAGGGCTCTCTCTGGGTCTATCTCGACAAACAAGTTTTCAAAGGGGCTGAGGTGACCAATAAAGAATGCAGATTTTAGGCTAGTAAATTGATAGGAAACGGGGTTTTAATGAATGATGGGGTTTTCTGGGCCACATGGAGCAAAGAACAGCTTGAACATCGAAATATAATAAAAAACATAGGTTATCTCCTAAGGCAAGGTAGGCAAGAAATTTAACAATTAAATTGAGATAAACGGAATTGCAAGACTGCTGAGAAGTCGACAAGGGCATAGAATATGGATCCTTGTCAAACAGAAGAAAACATTAACTATGAATACTTCCTCAAGACAGAGAAAATAAATTGAATTCTGCCTTTCTCACTTAAAAGTATTCAATAGAAATGATTATGAGATGAAATGTAAAATATTACAAGCTACACATGAGACATAGGAAAAGACAAATGTTAAATTTCATACCACAGGAATCTCAGAAGCCAGAGCTGTGTATTTTCATTAAAATCTCTGTCAAAAAAGCTGTACAATGAAACTCTGTTTTTCTCCACGCCCCCTCCCAAAACTCTCTCCCCCAAAATGGTTTTTAATACAATAAAAAACTCAGGAGAAAACCGATCCATGAAAGGATGAAACTGTTTCAACTGACATTATGAAAAATAGTAAAAAGCCACTCATCGGTTCCTAAAGAACAGCGCTACATTTTCTGTGACCAATACAAAGGTGGAAGCTGTAGTGTGAACCCTCCAAATCATAACTGAAGACTAGGATAAGCAATGTGTCCCTATTTTTCTGCTCAGGTTGATAATCCTCTGTTTAAATTTTGGCTTTTGACTTGACTTTGCATTTGAATAAGAACTAAAACAAAAATAGCGTAATATCTTCTCCAGCATAAAATAAATAGACCAAAAACTTTTCCCTACAGGTGGATAAAAAATAATGAGCTGTTAAACTATAAATGCAAGAACAGAAAGAGTATTGAATTCCTCCGATGGCCAACAAACTGGAGCGCAGATCCTGTTGGATTATTAATTGAAGCCCTTAATAGGAGATCGAATCCTATTTCTTCTGCAGTTATGGGTATCTACGTTTAATTTGGGTTTGTAATTTTCCATAAATGATTACACATTGCAAAGAGTCCTGGTCAGGATATAGATATGATTTAAAATAATTCGGTTTCCCCCAAATATATGACACATTTGACTAAGGCGAAGAAAATATTGGCAGCCCACTAAATTTGCACGCATGGAAGTGAAGAATTTTTAGTTTTGGCGTCCTATGTAAAAATATTGGAAGACCTCTGGAAAATGAATTTGACACCAAAATATGGCAGTGCAAATATGTTTGAAGTGTGAAGGAATAGTGAGGTAGATATCTCAATCACACTTCAAATCTCGTGCAACTCTCCAAGTCGACAAACTTGAGTCTGGGTCCATGTCATAGGCTTTTCTGTTATAGTCATTGCTATACATATTTTTGCAAATTGCAACCGTAAATTCTTCATTTTGGATAGTATATAGATACATAGTTTTCTCATCCTCTAGCCAAGCATAGAACTCATCTGGTAACACTTGCAACAATTCTGCCGCACTCTGTCCAGAACGCACACACCTTCGCACTATCATCCAGAAGGGTAACAGTAAAGCTGAAGCTAGAAACTACTTCCCCGTCCCAACCACAGAGACAGAAACTACACATGAATAAACTTGATTTACAGAATGCCCACTATGTGAATGTAATAATTCTAGTTTTAACCAGTGAAGCTTGGCACTTCCAATGAGAACCCTGCAAACCTGTGTAAATTGAAACAAACTGAGTGCGAGATGCCTGATCTTTGTTTGGCCCACTGCAACACCAATCACTTCTTCCATGTCCCACCTTGATTGAAAAAAAAGACTTGAATTGATTATGCACAAGTGAGGACGCCATCCTGGTTGACACATTATACAAACCAGCAAGAGATAGAAGCTCTAATTCTCGAGCCTGCTTTTCCATAGTGATTATCATCTTCTGAGCTTGGTGTGCAGCCCACTAATTCAAAATTTCCAGATCACCGCACTCCCATTTCTCACATTTACATGTCTTGGCATCACATTTTATCCAAAATTTTAGTGTTATATACATCGATCTGGTTTCCAATATGGATGTTGCAAGTCGATGGAGCTGATTTCATAAGAAGCTGGGAATATGAACAAAAATTTTTGTTGCTGCTACTCAATGCGCAGCGTGTTAGGCCAACGCGTAGCGCACACCATACGCGTAGTTCCCTTGTATTTTTGAAAAGATAGGGGAGGCCTGATGCATAGCGCGCCACTGGTGCGTAGCGCGAGTGAAATGTAGTTCCTTTGAACTTGTGATCACAGTTGCCTATTAAGAAAAAAATTTCCAGATCAAAATCTCATTATAAATAGTACTTGATGCAACACGAAGTTTCTCCACTGAATCACCCCATAAACTCATAGAATATAAAAGGCACCTCTCGGTGCATTTCAACTCCAAAAGTAGATGTGATCGGGTAGTATCCCATAGACATATTGAATTGTTACCAAGACCAATGAGAAGCAAACTGCTTGTGACCTTCCCTTCAGCGACATAATCTTTCTTCAAGACTTCCTTATTTAATCCCTTTAAAAACCGAACATCCATCACCCAGTGACTGAACATAGGCACAATCTGAAACCAAACTTTCTCCCTTTCCAATTTCTGGAGGAAAACTTTAGGACCTCATCAACTAAAATTACAGGAAATGAAAGAAAGAGAACAACTTTCCATTCAGTCCATGAAAATGATGTTACTGAAAACAGAATGGCTAATGGTTGTACATAGAGTACCAGTACATGAAGAACCATAGTTAAAATAATCGATGATACCAGCCATAAATTACTCCATGGAGGAAGAACAAGAAGACTTTGGTTTTCGCTAAGGTTATTGAGTGCATTAAACATCTCAAGCACCACAAGTACACTCATTGAGACTGTTGTTGGTCGCCGATCCTCAAATATGTTGCATGAATATGTTGTTTCTCTTTCTGAACATGTATCAAAATTAACGAGTTCCTTGTAGGGTAATTTTGGGCCACCTAGAAACCACCATGCAAGACCCGCAATAGTAGCAAGACCAACATAAGCACCTATCACCAAATAACGGAAGAATAACCACCCATTAACAATAGCTTCATTAACCTTTCGGAGTCTCACCATCATCACTTTGCGATCCTGATTTGCAAAAAGCCCTTTTGATGTGCACACCAGGGATGAAAAGAGACAGAGCATTTCACATCTCTACACTGGATACACAAACCACCAGGCCAGTTGCATATAGAGCGAACCAGTTTCCTTCTAGGAAGAACAGCTCCAGAGACATCAAATATACCCATGGTACTAACCTTTAAGCACCTCTTTCCAGGCATCCACAACCCACAAACCATGTGTACCCATTGAGGTATAGTTGGGTCATGCACGGCAGCAGTGATAGTATTTTTAACTTGAATTCACTATTCAAATATTTTCTACCCTTCCCTACTTGACCAGAGTCTTTTTCTGTATCATCTTCAAGACAGCTCCTAAAGCACATTTTGTTGCACTCCTCTTTTCCAAGACAACAGACTAGCAAGACAGAGTCTAACACCTGTGATGAAAAACAAGGGACAATTAGAGTGTGCGTCGATTATAGGGATGTAAATCAAGCATGTCTGAAGGATAATTATCCTACATCCTTTATCGACCAGATTATTGACGAATGTGCTGGATGTAAAATCTTTTCATTCATGGATGGATTTTCCGGCTACAATCAAATCAATATCCACCCACAAGACCAGTAAAAAAATACATTCATATGTCCATGGGGCACATTCGCATATTGTAAACTACCATTCAGTTTGAAGAATGTGGTGGTGACATTTCAGAGGGCAGTGAATTATGCCTTCCATGACATCAAACACATAGTTCAACCATATATTGACGACCTGCCTGCTCATTTGCAAAAATGGACTCATTACCCGCATCATTTAAGAGCCATATTTCTACGTTGTCGACACTACAAAATACGAATCAATCCACAAAAACATGTGTTTTGTCTTGGCTCTGGTCGATTGCTTGGTTTTGTAGTTTGTAAAGATGGAATTCGACTTGACCCACTCAAGGTTCAGACAATTCTTGACATGCCTCCACCTTCAAATTTGTTACAGATCCAGAGACTTCAAGGGAAGGAAAACATTCTGAGGAGGTTCATTCCAAATTATGCTAAGCTAGCTAAAGGTTATACATGTCTATTGAAGAAAGGGGTACCCTTCCATTGGGATCAGGGTGCACAAGCTTCCTTTGAAGCTCTCAAGGATTCCCAGACAAAAGCATCATTAATGTACTCCCCCGATTATTCAAAATACTTTTACCTGTATCTCGTCGCTGCAGATACGACCATTGGTATGGTTTTAGTGCAAGAAGATGATGGAATTGAAAATCCTATATATTATTTAAGTCACAATATTAATGATACAGAAAGCAAGTACTCTTATGTTGAAAAGTTGGATTTATCAGGCACTCAAGCTGTATAGAGGTTTCGACATTATATTCCCCTTCGCAAAAATGCCATTGTGTCAAATTGCAACCCTATGACATACATTATGTCATGTCAATTGCTGGGGGGAAAATATTCCAAATGGATAGTCATTTTGAAAGAATTTGATCTGGAATTCATCAAATCCAAATGAAATAAATATCTCATCTTTACAGAGCTACTTTGCGACCTTCCGTCATCCTCCAACGATTTAACATCAGAAGCATCAATCATGGATGAGTCTCTATTTGTAATTTCGTCAAGTGATCCATGGTATGGGGATATACTGATCTATCTCTAGACCCAAGCTTTGAGGCCTAACACCTCTCACTCGAACCAGTGACGTACTCGATACCAAGCCAAATATTATCTGATCATTGGTGATACACTTTATCATCATGGTGTCCATACGATTCTAAGGCGGTGCCTCGCGCATCAGGAAGTCGGAAAAGATTTGAATGAATGTCATTTAGGTGCTTGTGGGGGGAGTTTATCTGGTTATGCAAATGCACAAAAAATCCTACGAGTTGGTTACTTCTGGCCATCTATATTCAAATATTGCATACTTACAGTCCGGAAGTGCCATGCTTGTAAGATTTTTGACTATAAAACCAGATTACCACCTGCAACACTGCATCCAGTCGTTGCTGTTGGCCCATTCGCGAAATGGGGCATTGATTTCATGACATGTAACCCCACCTCAACTAGGGGGCATGGGTATATTATAGTCGATGTCGACTACTTTACCAAATGGGTCAAGGTGATGCCTACATTGAACAATAGTGGCGAAACGACTGCTTTTTTTTTCAATCATGTAGTTTCTAGATTCGGTGTGCCACAAGCTATAGTCACAGATCATAGATCACATTTTTGCAATCACATGATGGTCGAGTTAACGAAAAAATTAGGACTGTCCCACGATAATTCTACTCCATATTATCCACAAGCTAACGGACAGGTTGAGGCAATCAACAAAGTCCTTAAGCGCATGCTACAAAGAATGATTGGAGTCCATAAACAGAATTGGCATTTAATCCTATACTCAGCTTTGTGGGCGTATCAGACCTCGGTGAGAAATGCGACCGAATTTACGCCTTTTCAATTGGTGTATGGTTTGGAAGCAGTCTTACCGATTCAATGTGAAATCTCATCCCTCAAGCTCACGATCGACCTGCTACCTGATACTTCTAAAGAAGAAGCTCGTTTCTTGGAATTAATCCATCTGGATGAAACCCGTTGTGACACCACATTGGCTAACGAAGCACATAAGAAACACATCAAGGCACAATATGACAAGAATCTTAAGCCTCGTGTCTTCTCAGAAGGTGACCTCGTGTCTTGTTGGGTATGCCGACGGAGCTAGTCGTAGTACACAGAACCTATCTTCTGCAGCCTGGGCCATCTTTGCTCCAAGCGGCGAGTTAGTGAGTTTTAGAGGGATATGTATTGGTCGATCGAAAAACAACATCACTGAGTATAGCGCATTGATTGAACTCCTCTCTGATGCCATTTCATGTGACATACGCCGAATCATTGTCAGGCTACATTGACAACTTGTCATTCTATAGCTTACTGGCGTTTATTCCGTCTGAAACCCAGCTATTCATCGCATGTTCCTAAGAATTAGAATTTTGGAAAGACATTTTGATTTCATTCAATATCAACACATTTCCAGAAACTTAAACACATTGACTGATTCATTAGCAAATTATGTGTTAAATTGACATTTGCAGCATATGTAAAGAAAGCATTTTACATCAACATTTGCATAGGATTTCATCACTTAGCCAAAATAAAACTCCAAAAGTCAAATAGATAGTTGTTTATAAGTTTTCACAAAATGTTTTATGTCCAAGACAAAATTGGTCATCTGACCCACAAACTCAAAACTAATGTAGAAAAAAATCCTAGACTAGTGATGCTAGTGATAACAGGTCACTGCCTGTGCTATCATATGCATGAGCCTAGTCCAATGACTCGGTACACCAGTAGTATGGCACTGTACCCTCATAGGTAACCCATCAGTCCAGACATCTGGAATACCGAGAGTTAGGCCCTCGATCTAATCCTGCAACTATGCCAAGGTCTCTGCTATGTCCAAATCTCGAAGGACGACCCTCCCTATAGTTTCCCTTGCTGGAATATCATCCGCTTCCTGTGGGTGTGCCACTAGTCGAACTGGTCCAATATCTGCACACAGACATGAGTTTATTTAGTCTTCAAAACAATCAAAAAACACAAAAGCAATAGAAAACTAAAAACAAAATATGTGGTCAAATCATTTTACCTATAGCACTCCACTGCTCACCGACTGGTAATGCCAAATCCGAATCACCCCAGAAATCCATTCCTACATATGGATACTCCACAAATACCATCTCATAGCGGTCGAACCACTCAAAAAAGGCAGATGAGAAGGAGACCTGTGACTGGCTAGCATGCCGAGCCATGAGGTCCACCTATCTCTACATCTGTGGTTCTCTCGGTGCAGGCAATCCTAGTGAAATGTTTTGAGGTTGCATAAGTGGGATTATTTCCAAAGAAAAGGCAATCAAAATGGATCCATAACCAAAATTCTTGGTTCTTCTAGCCTTTACTTTGGACAGTTGATCTTTCATAACAGGAAGTACCGCCTCACACCAATTGAACACCTTCGGTTCCAGGCATTCCAAGGCATATTGCTTGTAGGATCTGTTCGCTAAATGTAAGGCCGCACTGCTAGCCAATCTTGCAAAGGTAAAAAGGATGGTCCTTAAAGGTGGATCAGTAACATCCTGGATATTAATCTTACCATATTTGCTGTGTTGGGATCCTTCCCTGTAGAATTGACGAATGTAATCTTTCACTGATTCACCTCCCCGAGCAAATCCTGATAGTGAAAGAGGGGTGCCACGCCTCAACAAACCCATCAGAAAATACATATCCTCGACCGTGAAAGGAATAGATTTACCTCTAATTTGGAATACCTGGTCAGTAGGATCCCAAGCATGAAGGAGATACTATAGTAAACTTATCTGTTGTCTCATGCTAGATAAGCAGAAGAAATTTAGTAAACCACGATTCCTTAATGCATCCACTGTTCCCTGGTGCTGTAAAGCAATCATATCATCCACTTCATGCTCTCATTCTTGCCATGTGATGACCATCTTGATCCAAAAAATATCTAAAATTCAAACATTAGGTGAGTTAGGATCCATTTTTGGGCAAACACAGGTAAAAATTTGATGAAAAAACACTGTACAAACTTGCCCTTCTGTGCTCATCGCACCTGGCCCTTGAAAAAGATGAGATGCATACTGAGCAGCCTATTAGTAGCCTAGTATGCATCGTACTTTTCGATATAGGAAAAGTTTGATGGTTGGAGAGAGAAATTTTCAAACCCCTGAGGCCTAGAAAGGTTAAAAAAAAACTTGCCCAGGACTCAAAAAAGATGAAATGAAATTGAAGAGCATAAGGATGGCTCTTACCTGGCCCTGACGGGGGGGAACTGCTTCAGTGCTCCAAAAATCAATTTGAAATGAAATGGTGAAAATGAAATGTTAAAACTAGTTTTTATGTTTATTTTTCATGTACTTCAAGTAAATGTTGGTTTTTGATCATTTTTCATCCATAAATATGTATTTTTAATCAATTTGATGGAGTTTTGAGTAGGTTGAACGACTGTTGATAAAATCTAATGTGCTAATGGTAGATTGGGCATCTTTGACCACCAAGAAAAATTTTTGTCTTATTTTCAAGTTTCGATATAAAAAATGAAAAGAAAACGATAGAGTCCTCTTTAAACCCTTTTTAGACTCTCTAAACATGAAAAGATAGTTGAGCACTTGTCTTTTCCGGCTCGTTAAACTATTGGAAACGTCATTCCTCTTGTATTATTTTATCCTTTTTCAGACCTGAGGGATCATTTTTATGAAAAAGAACTTATGGAGTTTTCTTTTCATTCCTTTTCAAGCTCTCTAAACATGAAAAGGACCGAGTTATCATTGTCGTTAAACTCGTTAAAATAATAGCGAAAAATGTTTCCATCTAGACAAGACCTAGTTTCACTATCGCTAGACTCGTTAAATCATCAAATAGCGATGGGTTTGCCCGAAGTTCGAATTATAGAACACGCATATGTTATCCTCCTCAAGCTTGATAAAAAATAAAGAGGTACTGGTCAGCAATGACTGGGGAAAAAGGGGAAAAATCTTGAAGAACTCACGGTAGCAAGTCGCTCTTGAACATGACACTTTCACTTCATCTCCATGGTTGAGTTGGGTTGGGTTATTCCGTTCACAAGTCATCATACCATAGGTCTATCATACCATCCATTTTTTGGGGTTAACACTACCAATTCATCTCATTGTCGCCGTTATGTTCAAGAGAAGTCATCCAGTTAAAAGTATCATACACTGCAATACTTTTTAACTTGCATTTTTCATGACCATGATTCCTAAACATTGTGTCGTCAGTTCATTTTCACCTCCAAAAATAATTTGCTTAGTTTCATGTCGTAGATGTGGGATACATCAAGGCCCTCCTACGACGAGTCACTTCTTGTCGAAATCAACTCATTGTCCAAGAAGTTGACTTAGAAACACTCTTTTAGTGCTTTGAAGCTTGCATACATCAATGGCAAGTTTCTCTCTTCCGATGACAGGTTGACATCAATTGCTATAGTGGAAACTTGCAACATGATCTCTTCGACATCATCTGAGTCTGAGAAGAGTTCCAACTTTCTTGAGAGTGATGATCATGGTGAGGCAATGCTGCCAAGCCCCATTAAATCTTTGTAGCAATCAATCTATCGGGCTTGTGCGGCAAACACTAACCCACACTGGGCAATTGGTTGCGTACATAGGTTTTTCGAATATGGCACCTCTTCTGATCCTTGGTCACGTATACATTATACACATGAAGGAATCATCCAACCAATGATGATAGAAGAGACACCGTGGGAATATTATCATCATCGTTCCCACCTTCGAGATGACAATGAAGATTATTCCCAAGAACTCAATCACGCTTCAATCGTCAATTTTTTATCAAATTCTATAAATACATTCGATTCAGAGTAGAATCTATCTAACATTGAAGAAACAATTGCAATAAACATTTCGACCAAGCCTAATGTTGTAGAGAACATTCATGTCGACAAATCTTGTTCCCCATCAGAACTAGATAAATAATGTGCTCTTTTTCGTGAATTCATAGATGTCTTTGCATGGTCATATGAGGAAATGCAGGGCATTGACTCAAGATTTTTGAACATGAAATCAAGATGTATCCTAATCTCAAACCAATGCGACAACGGCTTCGACTTGTTCATCCAAAGAAATCCGCTATCGTTAAAGTAGAAGTTGAAAAACTTTTGCATGTTGGTTTCATTTACCCTGTTCCTCTCACTGATTGGGTATCGAACATTGTTCCTATAATGAAAAAACAAGGGTCGATTAGAGTGTGCGTCGATTATAGGGATCTAAATCAAGCATTTCTGAAGGATAATTATCCTGCACCCTTTATCGACCAAATTATTGACGAATGTGCCGAATGTGAAATCTTTTCATTCATGGATGGATTTTCCGGCTACAATCAAATCAATATCTACCCACAGGACCAGTCAAAAACTGCATTCATATGTCCGTGGGGCACATTCGCATATCTTAAACTACCATTCAGATTGAAGAATGCAGGGGCGAATTTTTAGAGGGCAATGAATTATGCCTTCCATGACATCAAACACATAGTTCAACAATATCTTAACGACCTGCCTGCTCATTCGCAAGAACGGACTGATCACCCGCAACATTTGAGAGCCATATTTCTAGGTTTTCGACACTACAAAATAAGACTCAATCCACACACATGTGTGTTTTGCGTTGGCTCTAGTCGACTGCTTGGTTTTGTAGTTTCTAAAGATAGAATTTGACTTAACCCACTCAAGGTTCAGGAAATTATTGACATGCCTCGACCTTCAAATTTGTTACAGATCTAGAGACTTCAAGGGAAGGCAAACTTTCTGAGGAGGTTCATTCCAAACTATGCTGAGCTGGCTAAAGGTTATACACCTCTATTGAAGAAAGGGTACCCTTCCATTGGGATTAGGTTGCACAAGATTCCTTTGATGATATAAAAGATTCCCTGATAAAACAATCATTAATGTACTCCCCCGATTATTCAAAATACTTTTACTTGTATCTTGCCGCTACAGATACTACCATCGGTATGGTTTTAGTGCAAGAAGATGATGGAATTGAACATCCTATATATTATTTAAGTCGCAATCTTAATGATATAGAAAGAAAGTACTCTTATGTTGAAAAGTTGGCTTTAGTAGCTATTCAAGTTGTACAGAGGTTTCGACATTATATTCTCCTTCAAAAAACTACCGTTGTGTCAGATTGCAACCCTATGGCATACATTCTGTCACGTCAATTACCGGGGGGCAAATATTCCAAACGGATAGTGATTTTGCAGGAAATTGATCTGGAATTCATCAAATCCAAATCAAAGAAATCTCTCGTCTTTGCAGATCTACTTTGCGACCTTCCCTTGTCCTCCGACGATTTAACATCAGAAGCATCAATCATGGATGAGTCTCTATTTCTAATTTCGTCAAGTGATCCATGGTATGGGGATATACTAATCTATATCTAGACCCAAGCTTTTAGGCCTAACACCTCTCACTCGGATCATCGACGTACTCGATACCAAGCCAAAGATTATCTAATAATTGGTGATACACTTTATCGTTGTGGTGTCGATACGATTCTAAGGCGGTGCCTCATGCATGAGGAAGCCGAAAAAGCTTTGAATGAATGTCATTTAGGTGCTTGTGGGGGGAAGTTATCTGGTTATGCAACTGCACAAAAAATCCTATGAGCTGGTTACTTCTGCCCATCTATATTCAAAGATTGAATACTTGCAATCCGGAAGTTCCATGCTTGTTAGATTTTTGGCCGTAAAACCAGATTACCACTTGTACCACTGCATCTAGTCATTGTTGTTGGCCCATTTGTGAAATGGGGCATTAATTTCATGACATGTAACCCCACCTCGGCTGGGGGGCATGGGTATATTATAGTCTCTGTCAACTACTTTACCAGATGGGCCAAGGTGATGCCTACATTGAACAACACCGGCGAAACAACTGCTCTTTTTTTTTTCAATCATGTAGTTTCTAGATTCGGTGTGCCACAAGCTATAGTCACAGATCATGGATCGCATTTTTGCAATCACATGATGATCGAGTTAACGACCAAATTAGGACTGTCCCATGATAGTTCTACTCCATATTATCCATAGGCTAACGGACAAGTTGAGGCAATCAACAAAGTCCTTAAGCGCATGTTGCAAAGAATTATTGGAGTCCATAAACGGAATTGGAATTTAATCTTGTACTCAGCTTTGTGATCGTATCGAAACTCGGTTAGAAATGTGACCGGATTTATACCTTTTCAATTGGTGTATGGTTTGGAAGCAGTCTTGCCAATTCAATGTGAAATCTCATCCCTCAAGCTCGCAATCAACATGCTACCCAATACTTCTGAAGAAGAAGCTCGTTTCTTGGAATTAATCCATCTGGATGAAACCCGTCATGACACCGCGTTGGCTAACGAAGTGCATAAGAAACACATCAAGGCACAATATGACAAGAATGTTAAGCCTCGTGTATTCTCAGAAGGTGACCTGGTCTTGCTTTATGATCAGGATTCTTACAAATTAGGAGCAGGGAACTTTGAACCATTATGGATGGGCCCTTATATTGTTAAACACGTGTTGACAAAAGGCACCTACGAGTTGATCGATTATGATGGGATTCCATTGTCACAGCCTCAAAACGGGTTGTTTCTCAAATGTTACTATGCTTGATTAAGTGTAGTAAAACTCACTGTACATATGCTTTCATTGTATTTTTTGTGTGTTTTCTTTTAAAGTTGTCAGTTTGGTTAGGTAATCCACTTCACATTTGTTGCAGATGTCAAAATTTTTGGAACCATTTTTTGGGTATGCCGACGGATCTAGTCGTAGTACGTAGAACCTATCTTCTGCAGCCCGAGCCATCTTCTCTCCAAGCGGCGAGTTAATGAGTTTCAGAGGGATATGTATTGGTCGATTGAAAAACAATATCGCTGAGTATAGCATGTTGATTGAACTCCTCTCTGATGCCATTTCACGTGGCATACATCGAATCATTGTCAGGCTAGATTGACAACTTGTCATTCTACAGCTTACTGGCATTTATTCCATCTAAAACCCAGCTATTCATTGCATGTTCCTAAGAGTTAGAATTTTGGAAAGACATTTTGATTTCATTCAATATCAACACATTTCTAGAAACTTAAACACATTGACTGATTCATTAGAAAATTATGTGTTAAATCAACATTTGCAGCATATGTAAAGAAAGCATTTTACATCAACATTTGCATAGGATTTCATCACTTAGCCAAAATAAAACTCCAAAATTCAAATAGATAGTTGTTTATAAGTTTTCACAAAACGTTTTGTGTCCAAGAAAAAATTAGTCATCCGACCTGAAAACTCAAAACTAACGCAGAAAAACATCCTAGACTAGTGATGCTGGTGATAACAAATCACTACTTGTGCTATCATGCGCAGGAGCCTAGTCCAATGATTCGGTGCACCAGTAGTATGGCGCTGTAGCCTCATAGGTAACTCATCAGTCCCGACATCTGGAATGCCGAGAGTTAGGCCATCGATCTAATCCTACAACTGTGCCAAGGTCTCTGTTATGTCCAAATCCTGAGGGATGGCTCTGCCTACAATTTCCCCTGCTGGAGCATCATCTGCTTCCTGTGGGTGTGCCACTGGTCGAACTGGTCTAATATCTGCACACACGCATCAGTTTATTTAGTCTTGGAAATAATTAAAAAACACAAAAACAATAGAAAACTAAAAATAAAATATGTGGTCAAATAATTTTAGCTATAGCACTCCACTGCTCACCAACTGGTAATGCCAAATCTGGATTGCCCTAGAAATGCATTCCTACATATGGATACTCCGCAAACACCATCTCCTAATGGTTGAACCACTTGGAAAAGGTAGATGAGAAGGAGACCTGTGACTGGCTAGCATGCCGAGCCATGAGGTCCACCCATCTCCGCATCTGTGGTTCTCTCAGTGCAGGCAATCCAATGAAATGGTTCGAGGTTGCGTACGTGGGATTATTTCCAAAGCAAAGGCAGTAAAAATGGATCCATAACCAAAATTCTTGGTTCTTCCAGTATTTACTTTGGACAGTTGATCTTTCACAACATGAAGTACCGCCTCACACCAATTGAACACCTCCGATTCCAGGCATTCCAAGGCATACTACATGTAGGATCTGTTCGCTAAATGTAAGGCCGCGCTGCTAGCCAATCTAAAAAAGGTAAAAACAATGGTCCTCAAAGGTCAATCAGTAACATCCCGGATATTAATCTTATCATCTCTGCTGGGTTGGGATCCTTCCCTGCAGAACTGACGAATGTAATCTTTCACAAATTCGCCTCCCCGAGAAAATCCTAATAGTGAAAGAGGGGCTCCATGCCTCGAAAAACCCGTCAGAAAATACATATCCTCGACCATGAAATGAATATATTTACCTCTAATCTGGAATACTTGGTCAGTAGGATCCCAAGCATGAAGGAGATACTGCAACAAACTTATCTGTTGTCTCATGATAGATAAGCATAAGAACGTTAGTAAACCACAGTTCCTTAATGCAGCCCCTGTGCCCTGGTGTTGTAAAGTAATCATATCATCCTCTTCATGCTCTCATTCTCACCATGCGATGACCATCTTGATCCAACAAATATCTAAAATTCAAACAATAGATGAGTTAGGATCCATTTTTGGGCAAAAAACAGGTAAACGTTTGATGAAAAAACACTGTACAAACTTGCCCTTCTGCGCTCATCGCACCTGGTCCTTGAGCAAGGTGAGATGCATATTGAGCAGCCTGTTAGCAGCCCAGTATGAATAGTACTATTCGATATAGGAAAAGTGCGATGGTTGGAGAGTGAAATATTCAAAACCCTAAGGCCTAGAAAGGTTAAAAAACTTGCCCAGTACTGAAAAAAGATGAAATGAAATTGAAGAGCATAAGGATGGCTCTTACCTTGTCCTGGCGGTATGAGAAATGATCCACAGAATCTCTCGCAATTGACTGGTGAAATTTGGGGGGGGGGAGGGGGGGAAACTGCTTCAGAGCTCCAAAAATCAATTTGAAATGAACTAGTGAAAATGAAATGTTAAAACTAGTTTTTATGCTTACTTTTCATGTACTTCAAGTAAATGTTGGTTTTTTATCATTTTTCATCCATAATTATGTATTTTTAATCAATTTGATGGAGTTTTGAGTAGGTTGAACGACTGTCAATAGAATCTAACGTGCTAATGGTAGATTGAGCATCTTTGACCACCAAGCAAACTTTTTGTCTTCTTTTCGAGCTTCGATCTAAAAAATGAAAATAAAATGATAGAGTCCTCTTTAAACCCTTTCCAGACTCTCTAAACATGAAAAGATAGTCGATTGCTTGTCCTTTCCGGCTCGTTAAAGTATTGGAAATGTCATCCCTCTTGTTATTTTATCCTTTTTCGGACCTGAGAAATCATTTTTACGAAAAATAACTTATGGAGTTTTCTTTTCGTCCCTTTTCAAACTCTCTAAACATGAAAAGTACTGATTTATCATTGTCGTTAAACTTGTTAAGACAATAGAGACAAACTTTTCCATCTAGATAAGAGCGAATTTCACTGTCGCTAGACTCGTTAAATCATCAAATAGCGATGGGTTTGCCTGAAGGGCGAATTATAGAACAAGAATATGTTATCCTCCTCAAGCTTGATAAAAATAAAGAGGTACTAGTTAGCAATGACTCGGGAAAAAGGTGAAAAATCTTGAAGAACTCATGGTAGAAAGTCGCTCTTGAACATGACACTTTCAGTTCATGTCCGTGATTGAGTTGGGTTGGGTTATTCAGTTCACTGGTCATCATACCATTGGTATATCATACCATCCATCTTTTGGGGTTAACGCTACCAATTCATCTCAGCGTCACCGATATGTTCAAGAGAAGTCATCTAGTTAAAAGTATCATACACTGCAATACTTTTTAACTTGCATTTTTCATGACCACCATTCCTGAACCTTGTGTCATCAGTTCGTTTTCACCTCCAGAAATAATTTGCTTCATTTCATGTCATAGATGTGGGATACATAAGGCCCTCCTACAACGAGTCACTTCTTGTCGACACCAAATCATTATCTAAGAAGTTGGCTTAGAAACACTTTTTCAGTATTTTGAAGCTTGCGTACATCAATAGCAGGTTTGTCTCTTCTAGTGACAGATTGACATTAATGGCCTTCGACTGAAAGATTTTGCGTGGTGTTCGACATCGAATCACCTATTCACACCACGTGAAATGTAATGTAGTACCTTGAGAATCATTATCATTATCGGTGATCTCTCTTGCGTCTGTTAATAGCTCACATCATTGGCTAGTAATCAGGTGATGTCTTTCCATGTTCGACCTCAGAACATCTCTTCACATGGTTTGACTTGTACATCGAGCGAAGATTGAACGAGTTTGAAGACCCCGGATCTAGTTTCATCCATCTGGGTTGTGATATATTCAGGGATACAAAAATATCAAATGTACAAAGACATCACACAAACAGTCATTCTAATCATGGATTGCGACTCTATATCTGTAGAATCATAAGTCTATATATGCAGAAGACTATTTGGTCTATATACATGAAATGATAATTTATAAAGCTGAGCATGGGAATGCCTCCCTCAGCTAGTTCATGAAAAATCATATTATTACCATGTATTGTATTGTAATTGATGCAGGTCACCTTCTAGTTCGAAACTTCTGATCCTCATGATAAAGCATTTCACCCGACATGAACATTTACGACCTCATGCTTTAGGGAGCAATTGTTATAGACATATTTGGGCTCATCAACCCCAAACTCATATGTCGATGAATTAGGGCTGATCAATCCCTAAAAGAGTTGTTTCATACCCTAAATAAACCAAGTCATATAAATACATCATTCCCAAAAAGTTCTATCTCAGAAATCATCCAGAAAGTGCCTAAACTGAACCATACTGACTGCTACACCGTTAAAGTGCGATGCATACTGACTGCTACACTGTCAAAGTGAGATGCATGCTATTTAGGTCTTCTATAGGGTGCAATGGGTGAGGTTGGACAAGTTTCTGGGATAGTTTGTGAGTTGGTTGCTCATAGATTCTTCTAGAAAGTTCTCCTGTGACACTTGCCTCTCTGAATTCGCCCAAGGATGAACAAGGGAATTAGGAAACCCTCTCCAACCATGGATGTAGAGATGGGTGGACCTCATGGCTCAGCATGCTAGCCAGTCGCAGGTCTCCTTATCATCTGCCTTTTTCAAGTGGTTCAACCGCCAGGAGATGGTGTTTGCGGAGTATCCATATGTAGGAATGGATTTTCGCGGTGATCCAGATTTGGCATTACCAGTGGGTGAGCAGTGGAGTGCCATAGATAAAATGATTTGAACACATCTTTTATTTTTAGCTTTCTATTGTTTTTGTGTTTTTTGATTGTTTCCAAGACTAAATAAACTCATGTGTGTGTGCAAATATTGGACCAATTCGACCAGTGGCACGTCCATGAGAAGCATATGATGCTCCAACAAGGGAAGATGTAGGGAGGGTCATCCTTCAGGATCTGGACATAGTAGAGACCCTAGCACAGTTGCAGGATCAGATAGAGGGCATAACTCTTAGCATTCCAGACCGATGAGTTACCTATGAGGCTACAACGCCATACTACGGGTGTACCGAGTCGTTGGACTGGGCTCCTGTGCATGATAGCACAGGTGGTGACTTGTTATCATCAGCATCACTAGTATAGGATGTTTTTCTACATTAGTTTTGAGTTTGTGGGTCAGATGACCAATTTTTTCTTCGACACAAAACATTTTATGAAAACTTATAAACAACTATCTATTTGACTTTTGGAGTTTTATTTTGGCTAAGTGATGAAATCCTATGCAAATGTTGATGTAAAATGCTTTCTTTACATATGCTGCAAATGTCGATTTAACACATAATTTGCTAATGAATCACTCAATTTGTTTAAGTTTCTGGAAATGTGTTGATATTGAATAAAATCAAAATGTCTTTCCAAAATTCTAACTCTTAGGAACATGCGATGAATAGCCGGGTTTCAGACGGAATAAATAACAGTAAGTTGTAGAATGACAAGTTGTGAATCTAGCCTGACAATGATTCGACATATGCCACGTGAAATGGCATCAGGGAGGAGTTCAATCAATGCGCTATACTCAGCGATCTTGTTTGTCGATCGACCAATACATATCCCTCTGAAACTCACTAAGTCGCCTCTGGGAGCGAAGATTCCCCAGGCTCCAGAAGATAGGTTTTGCGTACTACAACTAGCTCCGTCGGCATATCAAATAAATGGTTCCAAGAAGTTTGAAATCTACAATAAATGTGAAGTGGATTACCTAACCAAAATGACAACTCTAAAAGAAAACACACAAAAAATGAAATGAAAGAATATGTACAGTGAGCTTTACTACACTTAATCAAGCATTGTAACATTTGAGATACAACCCGTTTCGAGGTAGCAACAATGGAATCCCATCATAATCGATCAACTCGTAGGTGCATTTTGTCAACATGTGTTTAACAATATAAGGGCCCATCCATAATGGTTCAAATTTCCCTGCTCCTAATTTGTCAGAATCCTGATCATAAAGCAAGACCAGGTCACCTTCTAAGAAGACACGAGGCTTAACATTCTTGTCATATTGTGCCTTGATGCATTTCTTATGTGCTTCATTAGCCAATGCGGCATCACGATGGGTTTCATCTAGATGGATTAATTCCAAGAAATGATCTTCTTCTTCAGAAGTATCGGGTAGCAGGTCGATCGCGAGTTTGAGGGATGATATTTCACATTGAATCGACAAGACTGCTTCTAAACCATACACCAATTGAAAAGGTGTAAATCCGGTCACATTTCTCACCGAGGTCCGATACGCCCACAAAGCTGAGTACATGATTAAATGCCAATTCCGTTTATGGACTCCAATCATTCTTTGCAGCATGCGCTTAAGGACTTTTTTGATTGCCTCAACCTGTCCGTTAGCCTATGGTTAATATGGAGTAGAACTATCATGGGACAGTCCTAATTTGGTCGTTAACTCAATCATAATGTGATTGCGAAAATGCGATCCATGATCTGTGACTATAGCTTGTGGCACACCGAATCTAGAAACTACATGATTGAAAAAAAAAAGAGCAGTCGTTTCTCTAGTGTTGTTCAATGTAGGCATCACCTCGGCCCATTTGGTAAAGTAGTCAACAACGACTATAATATACCCATGCCCCCCGGCCGAGGTGGGGTTACATGTCATGGAATCAATGCCCCATTTCATGAATAGGCCAACAGCAACGACTGGATGTAGTGGTGCAGGTGGTAATCTGGTTTTACGGTCAAAAATCTGATAAGCATGGCACTTCCAGACTGCAAGTATGCAATCTTTGAATATAGATGGTTAGAAGTAACCAGCTTGTAGGATATTTTGTGCAGTTGCGTAACCAGATAAATTCCCCCCACAAGCACCTGAATGACATTCATTCAAAGCTTTTTCGGCTTCCTCATGCATGAGGCACCACCTTAAAATCGTATCGACACCATGACGATAAAGTTTATCACCAACGATCAGATAATCTTTGGATTGGTATCGAGTACGTCACTAATCCGAGTGAGAGGTGTTAGGCCTAAAAGCTTGGGTCTGGAGATAGATCATTATATCCCCATACCATGGATCACTTGATGAAATTAGAAATAGAGACTCATCCGCTATTGATGCTTTTGATGTTAAATTGTTAGAGGATGAGGGAAGGTCGCAAAGTAGTTCTGCAAAGACGAGAGATTTCTTTGATTTGGATTTGATGAATTCTAGATCAAATTCCTGCAAAATGACTATCCATTTGGAATATTTGCCCCCCAGCAATTGACGTGATAGAATGTATGTCATAGGGTTACAATCTGACACAATGGTAGTTTTGTGAAGGAGAATATAATGTCGAAACCTCTGTACAGCTTGAACAACTGCTAAAGCCAACTTTGCAACATAAGAGTACTTGCTTTCTGTATCATTAAGATTGCGACTTAAATAATACATAGAATGTTCAATTCCATCATCTTCTTGCACTAAAACCATACCGATGGTCGTATCCGTAGCAGCGAGATACAAGTAAAAGTCTTTTGAATAATCGGGGGAGTACATTAATGATGCTTTTATCAGGGAATCTTTGAGAGCATCAAAGGAAGCTTGCACAACCTGATCCCAATGGAAGGGTACCCCTTTCTTCAATATATGTGTATAACCCTTAGCTAGCTCAACATAATTTGGAATGAACCTCCTCAAAAAGTTTGCCTTCCCTTGAAGTCTCTAGATTTGTAACAAATTTGAAGGTGGAGGGATGTCAAGAATTGCCTGAGCCTTGAGTGGGTCGAGTCGAATTCCGTTTTTATAAACTACAAAACCAAGAAATCGACCAGAGCCAACACAAAACACACATTTGTGTGGATTGAGTCATATTTTGTAGTGTCGACAATGTAGAAATATGGCTCTCAAATTATGCGGGTGATCAGTCCATTTTCGCGAATGAGCAGGCGGGTCGTCAAGATATGGTTGAACTATGTGTTTGATCTCATGGAAGGCATAATTCATTGGCCTATGAAATGTCGCCCCCACATTCTTCAAACTAAATGGTAGTTTATGATATGGGAATGTGCCCCACGGACATATGAATGGAGTTTTTGACTGGTCCTGTGGGCATATATTGATTTGATTGTAGCCGGAAAATCCATCCATGAATGAAAAGATTTCACATCTGGCACATTCGTCAATAATTTGGTCGATAAAGGGTGTAGGATAATTATCCTTCGGACATGCTTGATTTACGTCCCTATCATCAATGCACACTCTAATTGTCCCTTGTTTATTCATCACAGGAACAATATTTGATACCCAATCAGTGAGAGAATAGGGTAAATGAAACCAACATGCAAATTTTTTTCAACTTCTGCTTTAATGGCAGCGGCTTTCTTTGGATGAATAGGTCAAAGCCGTTGTCATACTGGTTTGACATCAGGATACAACTTGATCTCATGTTCAACAATGTTGGAGTCAATGCTTGGCATTTCCTCATATGACCATGCAAAGACATCTCTGAATTTGTGAAAAAGGGCACAATATTTATCTAGTTCTGATGGGGAACAAGATTTTCCAACGTGAATATTCTCCACAACATTAGGCTTGGTCAAAATGTTTATTGCAATTGTTTCTTCAATGTTAGACAAATTTCACTCTGAATCGACTGTATTTACAGAATTCGATAAAAAATCAACGATTGAAAGGTGATTGAGTTCTTGTGAATAATCTTCGTTGTCATCTTGAAGGTGGGAATGATGATCATAATCTTCCCACGATGTCTCTTCTATCATCATTGATTGGATGATTGCTTTATCTGTAGAATGTATACGTGACCAAGGATCAAAAGAGGTACCATATTATAAATTCCTATCTACCCAAACAATCATCGAGTGCGGGTTAGGGATTGCCACAAAAGCCTGATAGATTGATTGCTACAAAGATTCGATGGGGCTTAGTGGCATTGCCTCACCATGATCATCACTCTCAAGAAAGTTGGAACTCTTCTTAGACTCATATGATTTTGAAGAGATCATGTTGCAGTTTTCCACTATGGCCACTTCCACGAAACCAGATGGAGACGGGAGGGCAAAAGTACCCTTTAAGGATGGATCTTTTAGGAGACCTACTCCAACATTTTGAAGTGATTGTGATTGTCCATGTATCAATGGAATGCTTCCTGTAGCTTGTGAACTATTAGCAAAAAAGGCTAGTTGGTTGATGACTGTGATTCCACCTTTGAAGGGAAATGCAATCATACGAAAGTACGTGGACACAACTACAGCCATTGCATAAACCCAAGGCCTTCCCAGTAAAATATTGTAGTCAAGGAGTCCATCAATGACCTCGACTTCAATGTCTACTGTTTTGTCCCCAAGTTCAACTTGCAAGCTATTTAAAATCCCATACTGAGTGTATTTTCTACCATCGAATGCTTTTAGTGTTGTTGGTGATCGTGACAAGGGTGGTGAAACCAAGAGTTTTCTAGCAACTCATTGACATGATGCAGGTGGAACATTTTTATTGAGGACTTTTACCTGTATAAGGAAAGCTAGCTGTGCTGGTAACTGTGGTGTATATCCGGTATGGTTAAAGACCACAAGATTGGAATCCCTAGGATCGATCCCACCTATTGTTGATAACAAAGCCTGCTTTTGGAGGGACAATTTTGCAATACCTCAAGCGTCGACATAACAGACGGTGATTGAGCCAAATCTTCCACTATGTTATAATTTTGAGCTACTCGAGCTCGAGGATTGAATGTCGATTTATGTATGACTCCCTTAGGTGGCTTGATTGTTAATTCAAGAATAGTCGGTGGAACAACTTCAGGTGAAGTCGTTGTTAAAGCACTAGGTTGATTGGTAGCCTTATTGTTCGACAACGATGGATTCCCGTAATATTTATTCCTTGTCGATACCAAAACATCATTTTTATTATTTACAATGGATAGCATAAGCACTTGGGATGTGGAAGCATTATCAGTGGCAACCAAATGTGTTTCTGGGTTTGGAAACGTATTAGTCAGCACTGCTGAGGTGTTCGAAGCCTTTAACAGTTTTGAAACTTCAGATCGATGTGGACAATCTCTAGTAAAATGCTCGTCATTACATATTAAACATAGATAACGAGGTTTCCTAGCCACAGTGGGGCTTTTGGAAGATTTTTGCCTTTTTCAGATGAAACGACATTAATCTCAGAGGCAAGATTGTTCTCAGATGAATTTTCATTTTGACTCGAAATCACGAGAGCTTGACTAGATGGTCCTCTCGTAGTTTGTGTGCTTGAGGAACCGATCATGCCGTCGCTGGCATGAGAGTCCATACTCGATTTTGGTGTTAGTGGAATAGTGATTGCTGGTTTAGGTGCATCAGGAATTTTGTCATAGAGTGTGCCTGATTGTGTATAAATCAGATCTAGATATTGGGCACGAGTAATGACTTGCTCTTCTGTGACAACTCCTCCTTTCGCCACATCCTCAATGATAGATGGCAATAAGGACTTTATAAACGACTCAGCTAGAAGCTGATCAGGAACATAGGTCTTTACCATTCAACAATGACACCACTACTCATGAATATGATCCGATATGTGAGTGGAGGTAGTCTGTTTAAAGTTCGTAAGAAGTTCTGTTCCAGTTTCATACCTGATGGGTAATTGAAAGTGGGTTAGAAAGGTAGTGGTGAGAATGGTGAAGTTATCAAAAGAAGCTTTAGGCAATTCAATGTACCATTTTACAACTGGACCAGTGAGAATTCTCTGGAAAAGATGAAGTTTAATCGAATCATCATTTAGGGTGTTTTATGAGCACCACAAATGAAAAGTCATTATGTGATTCGATGGGTCTTCTCCTAGATTTCCATTGAAATTTGGAATATTAGATGGGAGCTTATGTGGAATCGCTGGCCACCAAGGGGCGTAAGCAATTGGATCATTTGTTAGCTGGTTCAAATCTAGTAGTTATGGAGTTGCAACAAAAGGCAACTGTTGATTCAGGTTAGGTGGAGCATACCCAGGATAAGATGGAATTGCTTGCGCAATAGGCCTTTGCATACCAGCATATGTCATCTGCATCTGGTAACCTTGATAAGGTTGCTGGACATAACCAGTATAAGGTGGTTGTTGATAACCGCTCCGATAATGTGGTTGTCCATACCCTGCATAGGCTTGTTGCCCAGATCCTTGGTATGTTTGATATTTTCCCATACTAGTTTGAGCTTGGGAACCAAGTCCAAACTGAGGTTGGGATTGTTAGAATTGAGGTTGTTGATATTGCGACAACCACAATTGTTAAACCGATTGCTGCTGCCCAGTATTGACTGACTGACCAAGTTGTGGATTAACTATGCCCGTGTATACTTGAGTCATTCCGAATGGAGGAATGCTAACTTGAGGTTACGATTGCACCCAGAAACGAGCGACTGTTGTATCACAACCTGAGAAAATTGAGCCTTCTGGTTCGAAACTTGAGGTTGCGAAGAAGAAGGGACAATTTGTGCTGGTTGAGATACAACATATTGTGCTTGCGACTGTGGCACTGTCGTAACAGCAGATGTAGTAGAGATATTGGACACAGGTCGAATTGGTTGTGTTGTATATACAACCCTTGGTTGTTCTTGCAGTATTGGTTTCCAACCACTAGCTCTAATTCCACTTTGACCTGAATACTGAGGGAAACTCTCATATGGTTGTCCCCCCAAAAAAGGAGGAAACAGTGAGTAAGCATATTGCTCCCCATACGATTGCAGTCCAGTGTTTAATGGATATATCGGTCATTGATAACTGGTTTTCCCAACTTGATACTGGGATACAAGATCAAATTGCTGAGTTTCCATTTGAGAATAACCAGATTGGAATTCAGACGAGTAAATGGGAGCCCATTGTGCCTAAGCAACCCCTGAGTGGGTTCCAAATAGTGATTGGTAACTAACTGGAATGGATGATGCACCATATAGGTGTGACTCAGGTGTACCAGTAAACATTGAAGGTGTAGCAACAAATGGTTCTGCTATAGCTGCTGTTAGTTCCAGTCTTCGCATCCTGTCACCAGGGATCAACATGAGCTCTTACTATGTCTGGTTTTGTTAGATGTTTTGCACATGATGTTCAGAACAAAACATGTCAGAAGTGTGTTCATCAGAAGAATATTGGAAAAATATTTCCAATGGTATATCACACTCCCGTAACCGGCTCCCGGATTAGAAGATATGATCGAAATGAATGAGTGATTCTTGGTTATGCATGTTTTGAGGTCAGTTGCTGCACATAATGACAGGTTTAGTACAAAATCAATTTGTGAAATAATGGTAAGGAATTTTTCAAAAATGAAAGAGGTTTTTGTTCAAAACATACCAAATAAAAAAAACCTCCTTCATTTTATGCACAGGTGCTACTATGTACGAGATATAGAGTGATATTTGGAGCCTACATTAAAACAAAGTAATTTTTTC
This sequence comes from Pinus taeda, assembly GCA_000404065.3. Lineage (NCBI taxonomy): Eukaryota > Viridiplantae > Streptophyta > Pinopsida > Pinales > Pinaceae > Pinus > Pinus taeda. The sequence continues at coordinate 94,807 of APFE031168506.1, read as the reverse complement.
ATATTTTTTTACTGTTTTAGTCATTTTAGTGCGGGGCCATTTTACAACAGATGGAAAGTAATTTTGCAAAACCCAAGGAGGATTTTTATACCATGAGCAATATAAAAAAAACCTCTTTCATTTTATTCACAGGTGTCACGAATTGGGATATATGACTAGATATTTACAGCTCATTTTCACAGATTTAAATTTTTAATGATTTTCTGTTTTAGAGATGATTTTGTGGAACAGATTGCAAGCAACTGGAAACGGATTTCCCAAATTTGAGAAAGTTTTTTGTCAAAAATGACCTTATATACAAAAAAAAAAATTCCTTTTTGTAATAGGTGCTATGGTTTAGCAGATACGAGTTCATCTTCAACACCTATTTTCAGAAATTCGGCCCAAGTTTAATGTAACTGATTCTATTTTGAAGAAAATGGTTGAGCTCAATTCCCTTAGTACAAGGATGACAAAATGTATATATTTTGTGAATTTCATAGTTTAGGGGTTGGAATTTGGCAGAAGGTTGGACTCTTGAGAAAGCTTGGAGCTTCATTGTATATTCATATCAGCAGTTTTGGCTAAGGAAAAGAGACCAGGGTTTGCAGCACTCTTTGGGATTCATGTGGCATCTTGCTTTGGTATAGTGCTTTCTTCTATAATTGTGAATTTAATTATGTGTTATGTTTTCCATTATCTATCTTGTTTCTTCTTAACTAAATCAAACAAGGGTAAAGGTAGAATCCATTGAAATTGTAGTGCTCTACCTAGGGTTTGCTTTAGTTTTTTATGGTTTCAGCTGTTTGAAGAGGATCCATGGCTTTTCTTGCCCTCTTCAACTCGTCACCTGTCTAATCTATCCTTTTCATTCAATTTGAAGTGCCAAATCAGTTTCCTACCTTGCCCCATTGAGATCTCTGCAAAACTGAGCCTCATTCCCTGCACCCAAAATCCGTCTTTCCATTTGAGCCAACAAAAACATCATTTTATTCAGACAAACTCTTTTATACACATATACCTAGCCTAATATTAGTCAGCATATTAGTCATCTAAAAGCCTTATTGATAATATTTTTACTGAGATTGACCAGGAGAGAGCTCTCTCCTAACCTGGTTGGGCTAGCTACCAGGTTAAGCGTGGTTTGATGTTGTCCTAGATCCTACCTTTCTCAGCCTGAGGTAGATTTAGGCACTAACATAGTGGCGACCATACTGGGGAAGAAAAGTTTATTTCTTTGTTAGTGTTCTTTGTTTTATAGACTACAGACGAAGCCTGAAGTTAGCCAGGTAGCCTTCGAAATGCTCTTTCTTTGCATTAGCGAAAGTAAATAAAAGCTGCTTCAATCAATCTTCAGTTTAGTCTTATGAATTGAACATCTGGCTTACAAATCGCCCTAGTACATGTATCAAGTTATATCTGATTGTTGATGGTGGATAGCAGTCAAACACATATGAAGGGTGAAACATTCACTTGGCGACTCCAACTCAATCCAGAGATTCCAGCGCTCACTGATCCGTTCATGCACTAAAATAAAATGGTAGGGTATGTGGTAGACCCTGTGTTTTGTGAAGCTTTAAAAGAAGTTAGAAATCAGTTAGTGGATATTGAAATTGATGAAGTATTTTTCATTGTCGTGCTTCAATGTTTGTGATCTCCAAAGTTTCCTCTTAAAGCTAAAACTGGTTTCTTTGAGTTAGTTGTTGAAAAATTTGAGAAGGAGATTCATTATTTAAATGATTAGATCCAATCATATGAATTCCGAGATCCCAAAAAGTTCTTGGAAACTCTCCCTCCTTCAAAACAAGAAACAATAGAGCTGCCTATGGATGTTTGCATTGACAGCTTACAGCTGGCGGTCTGTGTTGAGGAGTTAGGGTAGAAAACAGAGTCTGGTTTCTTTGATCCTATTGTCGCATATATGGAGTACTTTTTTAGTTTGAATGATAAGTCATATTTTCTTTTACATAACCAGACTCGTTATGTGCATGTATGGTTGTCAGCATTTACATCTGTGTCCTGGTTGAAGCACTTTCAGGCAGCATCCTTGTCACAGCTACTTGATTGGTTGATATGGCATTACAACATTACTTGATCTATCAATTTTTTAGCAAAGTGGGTTATATTTATACATAAATAAGCTGCTCGAGGTAGCATTTAAGTTTTCAATATTTGTTTATGTACATGTTGCAGTATGTATATGTTTTTGGATTGGTATGAGTTGTTTTGGGTTTGCAGTTGTTTGACCATCCATGCCCAATGGAAGAGGCACTATCTGCTTTCCAGAGATCTATATTTCTTGGCACCTCTAAGGAGCTGCCATCCCCAATGGAGCCGATGTTAGTTCCATTCTTCGCAGCCTGTCACCAGGGATCAACATGAGCTCTTACTATGTCTGGTTTTGTTAGATGTTTTGCACATGATGTTCAGCACAAAACATGTCACAAGTGTTTTCATCATAAGAATCTCGGAAAAATATTTCTAATGGTATATCACACTCTCCTAACTAGCTCCCGGATTAGAAGATATGATCGAAATGAATGAGTGATTCTTGGTTATGCATGTTTTGAGGTCTGTTGTTGCACACAATGACAAGTTTAGTACAAAATCCGTTTGTGAAATAATGGTATGGAATTTTTCAAAATTGAAAGACATTTTTTTTCATCACATATCAAATAACAAAAACCTCCTTCATTTTATGCACAGGTGCTACTATGTGGGAGATATACTGTGATATTTGGAGCCTACATTAAAACAAAGCAAACTTTTCATATTTTTTTACTGTTTAAGTCATTTTAGTACGGGGCCATTTTACAACATATGGAAAGTAATTTTCCAAAAACCAAGGAGGCTTTTGTTAACTATGAGCCATATAACAAAGACCTCTTTCATTTTATTCACAGGTGTCACGAATTGGGATATGTGACTAGATATTTACAACTCAGTTTCACAGATTTAAATTTTTAATGATTTTCTATTTTAGAGATGATTTTGTGGAACAGATTGCGAGCAACTCGAAAAAAATTACCCAAATTGAAGAGATTTTTTTATCCAACATGACCTTATCTACAAAAACATATTTCTAGTTTTTAACAGGTGCTATGGTTTAGGAGATACGAGTTCATATTCCACACCTATTTTCAGAAATTCGGCCCAAGTTTAATGTAACTGATTCTATTTTGAAGAAAATGGTTGAGCTCAATTCCCTTAGTACAAGGATGAGAAAATGTATATGTTTTATGAATTTCATAGTGTAGGGGTTTGAATTTGGTAGAAGGTTGGACTCTTGAGAAAGCTTGGAGCTTCATTGTATATTCATATCAGTAGTTTTGGCTAAGGAATAGAGACCAGGGTTTGCAGCACTCTTTGGGATTCATGTGGCATATTGCTTTGGTATAGTGCTTTCTTCTGTAATAGTGAACTTACTTATGTTTTATGTGTGCCATTATCTATATTGTTTCTTCTTAACTAAATCAAACAAGGGTAAATGTAGAATCCATTGAAATTGTAGTGCTCTACCTAGGGTTTGCTTTAGTTTTCTATGTTTTCAGCTGTTTGAAGAGGATCCATGGCTTTTCTTGCCCTCTTCAACTCCTCACCTGTATAATCTCTCCATCTAATTCAATTTGAAGTGCCAAATCAGTTGCCTACCTTGCCCCATTGAGATCTCTGCAAAACTGAGCCTCATTCCCCGCACCCAAAATTTGCCTTTCCATTTGAGCCAACAAAAACATCATTTTATTTAGTCAAACTCTTTTATACACATATACCTAGCCTAATATCAATTAGAATATTAGTCATATCAAACCCTTATTTATCATAGTTTTACTGAGATTGACCAGGAGAGAGCCCTCTCTCGACCTGGTAGGGCTAGCTACCAGGTTAAGCGTGGTTTGATGTTGTCCTAGATCCTACCTTTCTCAAACTGAGGTAGATTTAGGCACTAACAGCTGCATCAAATGATACAGTTGTAGATGTGGAAGGTTTTTCAGACATGGTTAGCTTATCCAAAAGCTGTCCAAGCGATTCAACAGGAACTTGCGATGGAACAGGATTAAAGGAAGCAAACTTAGGAGTAGCAAGAGAAAGGGGAACCCCATCTCCAAAATGGAATGGGGTGGTAGATGGAGGATCCTCTAATATCTCCTCGATAACAATCAAACCAGGTGGAAGAGGTTGACCGTCAGGTACAAAAAAGATTCCTGGAGCTGAAGAAGGTGTAGTTTCAATAGTGACAAATGCTGGAGGAGTAATAACTTCTGGATACTGAAATTCAAAGTCTAGATGTTCAGGGAATTGAACATCTGTCTCAAAGGGAGGTTCTTGAACAACTCCTGGTTCAAGTATAACCTTTGTTTGAACTGGAATGGATTCCAAACCAACTCTAGATGGAGTTGTTTCAGGCTCAGAAGTATCTCTTACCATTATACTAGGACTGGTTCTAGTGTCCTCAGGTAACTTCGAAACTTCCTATTTAGAGGTGGATGTCCCAGAAATGATTGGAGTAATTGGAGTCTCTGAAGATGTTGAAACGAATGTTCCAAATAATTCAAATGAACTAGACTCAGTTAAACGAGACCGCTCTATCCGGATTGGTATCGCTTCCAGAGGCAAAGATGGTTGACTGGCTAATCTCCTCGAACGACGGGGTTTTGATTGAATTTCTTCCACGATTGCGGATTACTCGATCAACTTAAAAATCAACTAAGGGAAAATGATGTTATTTCACGGCCAATTTATTTTAATGACACTTTGGACACAACTTTGCTTTTTCAGTTTTTAAGACTCGAGAAAAAGCTAAAGATGACTCTAGTCTCCTTCGATTTTTAATGAGCCTGAAAGGACAAGTGCTCAGATGGAACTTTTCTTTTAAGGAGTCGAAAAGGACCAAAAATGACTACTCTGGAGAATCTAGACAAAGAGGATTACCAGACCAATCGCAAAACTGCAATATACACCTTGGTGGTAAATTAAAGAGAAATTACCAAGGATTAGTCAATCTTCCCGAATGCTCTGTTCAGTGCATTGCGATCGATAACGTGGCAGACTTGGTTTCCTATGGATAAAAGATTTAAGTCTAGTGGGGTCTCCCAATATATACATGACGATACGGGGAGCACAAGTCCGTAATAGTACTTGTTGTATCAAAGAGGAGGAATCATCCAACCTTCAATGAAAATGATAGCCACTAGGATTAACGATGTCAGAACACGTCTCTAGCCTAGACCTCTAAATATGTTGCGATAGATTCCAAAGCGTTGTTAAGGTGGAGGCAGGACTGAGCATGATTGCTCCACTCTGGTGCACAATTTGTTAAGTAGGAGGGAAGCACAACACTGATAACTATCATCTCTTGCCAAGATACAACTAGACCCACTAGCAACTCTTTTGCAACTTTTGTAGATCGGTGGGTCACAAAGAAAGAGATTGTCATAGCTATCAGATGTTGATGGACCAGACACCAGCATATAGAATGCAGACTGAGGGGTGAGGTCAGGATTCAGCCGCGGCGTTTGTGCGCAGTGGATTCATAGGACATGGTCAAGGACGGGGCGGAATGGGACCACGAAGGGGTCGTGGGCAGCTAATCTGCTACAACTATGGGGGACCAGAACATTACGCGTGGGATTGTACCAATCCAACCTGAGTGTCATGCCCTTATTGTGAGCAATTCGATCGTGAGCTGCTAGATTGCCCCATGTTGATAGCATAGATCTGCGACAAAAAGGCAGTGCCTCCTACATCAACGCAAAGCGTGTAGATGATGAGATCCGAACCATGCAATGACAAACCCAAGATAAACATGGCATTACATAGCAGTATAGCCATAGGAGAGGACGATGGGGTGAATAATATGGAAGCTAGAGAAAGCTTCACGGGTGTCTCTACGCAAGGTAGTAGGGATCAACCTGAGCCGGATAGGGATTCCTCAATGCTGACTACCTTCTTAGAGACATGCATAAAACTGCTTCGCGAAAATAGGGCAATCAGAGAATTACAAGAAGTGCTCAATAAATGCATAGGGTGGGGTGAACCTCGCACAGTCTGGAAACTAGGAAGACATGCGTCGCGAATGGGTCGGGAGATGCGATTAACAGTATGGATTGGCGACTACGAGATGGATCAGGTCATTCTGGACCTAAGTTCAGATGCAAACGTATTGCCGAAACAAACGTGGGAACGCATGGGCAAGCCTATGCTACAATGGTCTCCTATCTAATTGCAGATGGCGAACCAGCAAAAGATCTTGCCCCTGGGAAGGCTGCAAGGAATTACAGTCGATGTTGATGGCACAAGTACCTGAATGGATTTCGAAGTTATTGAAATTGTGGATGAAAATAGTTTGTACCCTACGTTGCTAGGGATAGATTGGGCTACCGATATGAACAGGATCATCAACCTGAAGAAGTGAATAATGGTATTTGAAACAAAGTTGGTCTACGTAAGTTATCCCGCTGGACTTGGTGGAAGGACTGCGATACGTCGAACCTATGCGTGACAGGGAAAGCGACACCGACGCAGATTGTAGCTACAAGGTCACTGCACAAAGGCAGGAATGGATCAAGATAGCGGAGGATAGAAGAATGTCATGAGGGTACGAAGGATCCTGCACTTCCGAGTCAGATGAGGAAGACGAGCGAAGGCGCAATATGTTGAGCAGAGAAACCATGCTACGTTGCAATATGGGGACTAAATCTCTATACTGCATGAAGGCCCAGGATTGCAAAATGCCGATGTATGATGGGCAGATGATAATAGACAAATTCCTGAACAAATTTGAGATCACAGTACCAGAACACCATCAGTTTGATGTGATGAGGTGGGCGTTGCGAGCAACGCCTGCATGATGGTGGGGAACACATGAAGGAGCTTTCAAGGATTGGTGCGCCTGTAGGTGTATGATGAAAATTAGATTTGGGAAGCCAAAAATACACCTAATAGAGAAATACGATGGACGTGATGACCCGCGAATGCACCTTGCCAAATGGATCAAAGCCTATGGAGAAGAGCCTCAGCCAGAATGGGTGCACTTGTTTTATCACACTCTGGACCTCATTCCTAGAAACTGGTATACTGAAGCTGAGCTCCTGCATGACACCGAAGAATGGGATATCTTGCGCGAAGGATTTCTCTCAACATTTCTATTTGAAGATCAATGGATGGATCCCGTGGATGACGCATTACAACTTGTTAAAGAAGCCATCTTCAAAACACCACCCGAACTCGAAGAAGTCATGTAGCCCGACTGGTCATGCCGGGTGAGCCAAGCTTTCAAATGTCATAAGGTGCAAGTCAATGAAGATGAGGATGACCCGCGCAATATTGAGATCCCAGAGAATGAAGGAAGTCGCGAGGTGCGGGGCCCCGAAGTAGAAAATCTAGATGTCATGGCACCTTTAAAAGCAAAACAAGTAAATATTGGAACAACCGAGGAACCAGAGTATGCTACGCCGGGGGATTATTGGGACGATGCAACAGTGGAAAAGGTCGTCGAGCTACTCCGCGAGTACCGAGACTTATTCCCAACAAAGATTATAGAGCTGAAAGGAATTCTAGGAGACTTAGGAGTAATGAAGATAACATTGAAACCAGATGCAAAGCCAGTTAAACAACGAACTTACTGATTGAATCCCAAGTACAAGGCCAAGGTCCACAAAGATTTGGATAAGATGCTAGCGCAAGAATTATTGAACCCGTTGAAGAATCTGATTAGCGAAGCCCTATGGTGGTTCAGGAGAACAAATAGAAAGATGCGATTCGAATCTGTGTGGACCTCTGCAAGCTTAAGGATGCCTGTGTTAGTGACCCATTCCCCACACCATTTACAAACGAAGTATTAGAAAATGTGGGAGGGCAAGAAGCGTACTCCTTCACAGATGGATTTTCCGGGTATCATCAAATCAAGATTGTGCCTAAAGATCGAAGCAAAACAATGTTCACTAGTGAATGGGGGTGTTTGCAGTATACGGTGATGCCATTTGGGTTAAAAAACATGCCGGCGATATTCTCCCACATTGTGGTAGCTGCCTTTAAGGAATTCATCCACAAGTTCTTAGAAGTTCACTTAAATGACTTGACTATATTTCGCCTAGTAAAGAAGCATGTCGAGAGCCGTAGGTTAATGATGGATACTTGTCACTGGAACCAGATCGCGTTGAACCTAAAGAAGTGTACTTTCCTCGTCCCATTCGGAAACTTGCTCGGGCATGTGGTTTGTAAGCAGGGTCTGATGGTGGATCCGGCTAAGATTGTTGTTATACTCAATCTGCAAGCACCGCGTAGTGTCAAACAACTCTGCACTATGTTGGGACACACAGGCTACTATAGGAAGTTCATAAAAGGTTACGCTCTGATCACAACTCACATGGAACAATTGCTGAAAAAGGATGCTTCCTATTGTTGGAATGAGGAATGCAATAAGAGTCTAGAAATCCTTAAGGAAAAGATGGCATCTGCCCCTATTTTGGCTTTTCCAAAATGGGATATAGAGTTTCATGTGCATGTCAATGCATCGTGTATTGCATTGGGGGCTGTACTTACTCAGCCAGGTGTGGAAGGGGTTGATCACTCGATCGTATTTGCAAGCTGCCAATTGTCCAAAGCTGAGAATAATTACTCCACCACTGAGAGAGAAGGTCTAGCAATGGTGTACGCAGTCCAAAAATACTGTCACTACCTACTCGGAGGACATTTTAAGATGTATACTGATCACTCATCACTTAAATAGCTGGTGAATAAGCATGTGTTGGGGGGGCGTATTTGTTGATGGTTGTTGTTATTTTAGGAATATGACTTCAAGGTCATTGTAAAGTTGGGACGTCTGAATGCAGGACCAGATCACCTGTCCCGAATTGAAACTGGTGATGAACCAACAAGCCTAGAGGAGGGACTCCCGGATACCTAGTTATATGCCGTGCGTGTTGCAGATGGCCACTTTGAAGACATCATCAACATTTTAACCACGGGCATTGTGCCACAGGGGTATTCTATCCAGTAAAAGAAGGAATTAGCGATTCGCGCAGCAGACTTTACCGTAATTGCAGGCCATCTCTACAAGATGGGCAACGACGAGATATTGTGTCGATATGTATCGAAATTCAAGCATTGACAGATCCTGGTCAAATCACATGGAGGGGTTGCTAGTGGAAATTATGCGGGCTGCGCCACAGCCTAGAAGATTCTTCGTGCCGGATTATGGTGGCCCACCCTGTTACACAGTAATTTGTCACTGTCTCCTTGTCAGTCTTCCTACTGTGTCATGAGACCAAATTAATCATGCTCATGCTCTCTAATGTGTCCAAATGACCCACTTTGTCAAAGTTTCCTCTATCATCGCGACTGTTGTAAAAATAAACGCACTGATGAGAACTCTTAAATAGACTCAATGCACTGCCAGCGCGGAAGCACACGACTTTCCCGCGCTGTTCGAATTTCATGTGACAACGGGCTGTTCCTTATATCTAATCACGCTGATATGACTTTCCTTGTTATTCAGCAGCGATGACAACGCTCCAGTGCAGTTCTGCACCGACGATGATCTAGTTTGGGCGAGTTTGTTCTAACAGCCGACCTTCCAGATGACTCCAGACCTGGTTGTTGGCCTTGTGAATGTCGCCCTCCCTTCTCTGGCATGTCTGTTTCATCATTTGAGCCACCTTCCTTGGAGATAAGCTCATCCTCACACCATTCATGGAGACTCCTTCTCCTATTTAAGCCTCCACCATTGCCATGAGCTGCTAGTTTGGAATTGATTGTGTTTAGAGCATTGCTGATAAATATTGTGAGCTTGATAAGCAGCTGGTGTGATAAGTGTGGGATTGGCTATAGTGCTTAAAGAAGTTGTGAAGTGTTTCCATCCTGGTGTAAACTGTGGAGAGAGAGAGTTGTCTTGGGATATCTACTTTCAAGGGTGAATGCTTGAAGGACTTGCTGGCTGGACCCAACCAAAGGAGGATTTGACGTCAGAACTTGGTTGTATTCTCTTTTGTTTTATTAATAAGAATAGATGACTATCATTATGGTTCCACTCATGTGTCTTTGTTATGATGTTTGAGTTGTATCTTTTCTGACTGGTACATAGTTGCATTTCCCGGATTTTATGCTTGTATTTGTCTTGTCCTTTCCTTGTATAGGTGTTTGTTCATGGAGATCGTGAGGATTGCGACTAGCTGAAGCGAAAGAACGGAAGTGACAACCCTTCTACGAATATAAGCATTGGATTCGAGGTAGGCTCCTATCTTGGCCTTTATTTTGCAATTAGGAACTGTGTTAGCTTTGCTTGATTGTTGCTAGACCTCAGTTAGGCTAGAGTGTAAGAACCTTATTCCAATTATTAGAGCCTCAATCTATTATACACTAACAGATCTATTTTCCTGTTAATATAAAAGTAACAAAGGAGCTTGCTGACCTTCTCACAAAGCTTTACACATTTAAGATCTTATCATTTTATTGTAAGCAACATAAATTAAGGTGAACATTCCATTGATATCAACTTAACAAGAGTAGCCCATGGAAAAATACCTGTTCCAGCGGTTGATGATGATACCTTTGTCTTATAGCTCCAGCTGATGCTCCTTCTCGCCGACCCAACCGGATTTACCTCCCAACCAACTAGGAAACAAATTCCTAGCCTAGGAAACCTCCATAGGTTCCCTAGCCCTCCGTGCCCAAGTCCAGCCAGATATAGTGTGTCCTCAAGAAGAATGTGCAAAACCAGATAACAATACTTTCCTCCTCTCAAACCTAAGAAACCTCCATAGGTTTGCAAGGTCTCCCCAAAATCATAACAAGTCCAAACAATCACAACCAACCCCCACAATCATAAGCAAAACCTCCCAAAACTCCCCCTTTTCTCCCTTCCCCCTTCCCTTTTTATACCCTCCTTCCCTTCTCCATCTCAAACACCTCTCATTAATGTCATTAACTTCTCACCCATCCTTATAGTTGACTTCTCTTCTCCCAAGTAAGCTAGGAGTACATTTGGAAATGTGAGATGTAATTACATG
>APFE031168506.1:24695-67920 GCA_000404065.3 Pinus taeda | reverse complement strand
AGACTCCACTAGGTTATCATCCTTGATCCGTAGGAAGCCGTGTCTGCCGCCTTACAGCCCGTAACGCACCGAACACAGCATTCGGGAAGATTGACTGCCATACGGAAAGTCCTTGGCTTTCATATGATCGCTAAGGTGTATATGTAGTTTTACGGATTGTCTGGTAAACCGCTTGCCTAGTTTCTCCAGAGTAGTCACTTTTTGACCCTTTTTGGACTCCTTAAAAGAAAAGGCTCTATTGAGCATTTGTCACTTCGGGCTCATTAAATATTCGAAGGCGACTAGAGTCATCTTTTGTCCTTTTGTCGACTCTTAAAACATGAAAAGGTCAAGTTGTGTCCTAATGTCTTAAAAATTTATTCGACCACGATTACATTTACCTTGTTAGATCTTGTTTGCGTTAGTTTTGAGTAGGGTATCTTATCGTTAGCTTGTCTAGGTTTTTTGTTTCATCATCCTGGCGGATCCATCGATCCCGTCTCCCGTCCCAAGTGACCAAGGGTCTCCTTCTTCTGCTGCCCCTGAGACACCGGTTTGTGCTGACTCTTTCCCTGTTATTCCAAGTGTCCAACCGTTGAACTCTCGTGCTCCAGAGGACGAGCTTTATGACTTGTTTTGGAACCCTGTTTGGGAGCCTTCTGAAGAGGATTTTCCCTCTACTCCTGTTGGTGTTTCATCCCCGATGGCTTCTTCCAACATGGAAGACACGTCTTCTGTATCGAGTGGAACACCCATTATGTCGAGTACTGAGACTTCCATCCCGGCAACATCCCCGATTATCTCTACGCCTTACACTGTTACACCTCTCGGTATCACAGTGTCAGCGTGGTATTTATCTCTAAGGGATGCTATGGGCTCTGCGAGTTCCTCTTCTATGTGGGATAATAACATTGTTCCCACTACGGGACCTTTCTTTTCCCAGGTTCACCATACCTCCGTCACATCAGTTCCAACCAATCTGACCGTTTGTGTCGCATCATCGACTCCAGTTGCTAGTGCCCTCACGGCATCTTCCGTCGTAACTACTGTTGCCAGCCCATCCCGAGGCCCAGTACGTAGTGGTCAATCGGCACATGCTGCTAGAGTTGTCCATCCTGCAAGTGGTGCCCCGCCTTCTTCTGATGCCATTTCAGTAGGGGGGCATATTCTCAGTACTTGCATGCTGTCCAAAATCCAGGCGAGCAAGGCCCTTATTATGATCCTGTCAATCATTATTTGTATACCTCCTTGCTGACTGAACCCGCTGTTGAGGGTACAATTCCGTTGAATGTGGCTTGGGGTACCACCGGTTATGTTGGTGGCCAATCCCGTGCAGGTCAAGGGCAGCCATCCCAAGGACCATCATACCAAGGTTAGCCATCCTACACGCAGCCTAATTATGTGCAGCAGTATTATGGCCAAACCTATCCAGGGCAAACTGGAGGCTCATAAGGACAACCCTATCAGGGACAACCTTCAGCCTTTGTTGGTCCGTCTTATACATATCTTGGGCAACCTTCTGGAAACCTGGGACAATCTTACGCGCAGTAAGGACAACTCGGAAACCAGCAAGGCTACCCTTTTGGGCAAGGGGGCCAGCCTTACGTGCAGCAAGGCCAGCCCACTGCTCAGCCTAGTCAGCCATCTGGTCTACAAGGACAACCTTCGGTTGCGCAAAGACAACTAAACGCCCAGCAAGCTCAACCTTCTGGGCAAGTAGGTCCGTCTCAGATCCAACCAGGACAACCTTCCAGCCAGATGGCCCAACCTCAGTCTTCGCAAGGATATCTCTCTGGGGCGGCTCAACCGGGCATGCAGATGGTTCCTGCTTCTCAGGCTCAACCCGGTTACCAACCCCAGAATCAAACTGGTCTCCAGCCACAAGGTGGATACCAATCCCAACCTTCTTATCAGATGCCGCCTGGTTCCCAGGCTCAATATGGAGCCCAACAACTGTATGGATACGAGCAACCCCAGGGGCAAAATCAGTTTGCCCCGTATCAAAATTATCAGCAACCTGCAGGACAGTATGGTAACCAATGGGGCGCTGGGGGGCAGAACCAGTATCAACCATCCGGTTACGGATATAACCCTTATGGAAAAAGTTCCTATGGACAAGGTCCGTTTGGACCTGGTCCGTCCGGACAAGGTCAGTGGGGGCAACCAGCAACTGGATGGAACTTTGGCCCTACCTCATATCTGCAGATGTCCTTCAACCCGCAGCTACCATTTCTAGCGACGTTGGAACTGCCTAATGTGTCGAAATTAACAAATGATCCTATTTTGCATAATCCGCAATGGCCACCAGTTCCAATTAAAATACCCGGCGACTGTCCCAAATTTGACGGCAAAGCCGGAGAGGATCCTCAAGCCCATGTAATGACTTATCACCTATGGTGTTCGTCTAATTCATGGCTTGATGATTCGATTCGACTTCACCTGTTCCAAAGGACTCTCACCGGCTCTGTTGCTAAATGGTACATTGAATTGACCCGTGCATCTTTTCAAGACTTTAATTCATTGGCTACGACATTTCTCACTCATTTTCAGCTACTCATTCGGTACGAGACAGGGACCCATCTCCTTACATCTCTCAAGCAGGATACGGCTACGCACATCTATGATCATATACATGAATGGAGAAGGTGTCGCCGATTGATCAAGTTTTGGACTCCTGATCAACTCCTCACTGATTGGTTCACGACTTCCTTTGTCCCTAAGATTGCACGAGACATTGCTATGGGAGCCTGCGTGACTGAAGAGCAAACGATCGTGCGTGCTCAGTACCTTTACTTAGTTTACTCTCAGTCAGGTACTTTGTATGAGTATATGCCTGATGCCCCGAGACCCGGTACATCCAAGGCTCCACTGAAGCCATCTGTTGATGGAGTTATTGGCTCTGTGAATCCATCGTCCAAAAAATCATCCTCGAACCCTGGGAAGCAAAAGTTGGATGCTTCCAACGAAAACACTTCCCAGGGTGGTTCAAATTCTAGAAGTACTTCCGAGATTAACACCGTCCAGTCCACCACGGCGAGTAAAGCCTCGAAAGGAAAGAAAGAGGGGAAAGCAAAGAATAAGTCTGAACAACCTAAACAGGAGTCCTCTAAACCTCCATCCGAGGAAGGAGCTAAACGCAAACCCAAATATCCTTGTCTCATTTGTGAGGAGGATCACTACACTAAGGACTGCCCAAGGCGGTCTGAGGTTAGTCGTTTGTTGAAAGGCGCTCCTGGGATTCTTGTGGTTCTTAAAGAACCTTTCCTCTCTCAACAGACTCAAATGGTGGCTGATCCATCTTCTTCTCCCTTTGCTTCCCAAGTCTTCATGGCTGGATCTATTCCTGTTCATGTAACGACTCGAACAAAGGAGTATCCGTTGTTCGCCGGGAAGGAGCCCAAGGTTCCCTCAAGTGCTCCTTCATCCAGCTCTGGTCCACTCCATATCAAGAGACCAAGTACTAAGACGACCATCCGACCCCCTCCCAAAGGAGTACTCAGGAGATCATCTTACAATCCAAATGCTCGTGCTTCTTAGCACTATAGCATAGTTGAGGACTTAGCGCAGGCTCCGTCGGCTATGTCCGCCTTAGAAGTTCTCCAGAGCTGCCCCCCTCAGAGGAAGTCCTTGCTATCGGCCATCGGTGGCATCGACCCGGCCAGATTCGGATCTGATTACCTTTGATCTCGAGAGCCATTCCCCAAGGCTGCCTCACAGATCGCTTTTCTTATACAAGTCATCATCAATTCAAAAACGATCCATCGTACAGTTATTGATGAGGGCGCGTCAACTTGCATCATGTCTATTGCTTGTTGGAAAGCGATCGGGTCTCCGACTCTAAGCTAGTCTCCTATGACTTTGGAAGCTTTCGATGGGAGAGAATCTCGTCCCTATGGTATTCTTCAACGATTGCCGATCACTTTAGAAGGGAAAACCGTTGAAGTAGAAGTTGAGGTCGTTGATGCAAATCTTACTTACAACCTCCTTCTGGGGCGGATTTGGACATATGCCATGTGTGCCGTGGCTTCATCCCTCTTCCGTGTCATCCGTTTCCCTCACCAAGGGAAAATTGTCACGGTATACCAACTCTCCTTCTTCACTTCTTCTTCTGAAGGAAATGTGCCTTTCATGGAGCATGTCTCCATCCCTTTCGAGAGTGTGGGAGCTAGGCTTTTCAAATACCCTACCCTCATGGGTGTCTTTTCACTCCCACCTTCGAACCTTGCTTCGCTTGGTTTGGTTTCTCCTCGTTCTCATCCCTCATTACACATTGTTGCGACCCTCAGTCCCTTTACACAAGGGGGCATTGATTCTCTAGCTTGTAACCCTCGCTCGGCCGGGGGGCATGGGCAGATCATCGATGCCATTGATCATCTTATCAAGCAGGCCGAGACGATGCCTACATTATCTAGGCCGGTTACGCAACAGTGCGATGGGGCAAGTCCCGAAATGGGCTTGACTTAAATCAAAGTATCATGCGTGCACGTTATTTTTTTGTACATACGTATGCTTTCAGCAGTGTGTTGTGTGTGCGTGTTTGTTTAGTTTTTATTTCGATATGTCGGCATGATTGCCGCTTATTGTGTCTTTTGCTTCTTGAACAGATGCCTGGATCGCCTTACGTTGGTTTTGCTGATGGTGCTTCCCGCAGTTCTCGCAACTTGTCATCTGCGGCATGGGTGATCTACGATCTTCATGGTGAGTTAGTAGATATTGAAGGGGTGTGTCTGGGTTGTACAACGAACAATGTTGCTGAATATAGTGCTGTGATTGAATTATTAGCTGAGGCGATTAACCTCGACATTCGCACATTGATTGTAAACTTGGATTCTCAACTTGTAGTCCACCAACTCAACGGATGTTATTCCATCAGAGATCATCAGATCTTAAGGTTGTATTTACGTGTTAAGTTGTTAGAAAGGAATTTTGATTTCATTACTTATCAGCATATTCCAAGACGACTCAATACGTTAACCGATGCATTAGCTAATTATGTATTGGACAGAAATTTGCATAATATGTGAATCAACATGATAAAAGAAGCATAAAATACAATAGACCATAAAAACATATGTATATATATATATATATATATCGTGTGGCGCACCGAGGTGCTCAAAAAATAAGTGTACATGTCTGGATAGAGCATGTGTTCTCCGTACATCTGAGACACATGTCTCTCAAAAATCACCAGTAGGGAATAAAGACCTAGATATCTACCGTGGTGGGTTGTGCTCCCTATAGGTCACAGACGCTCGTGCCACCCGCGTCAAAAGGCGGTGCATCCTAGGTTCTACCCCCACTGTATGGATCTGAGACGCTATGGGGACCTCCTCTATCCCCTAGTAGTTTGGTATCCCTATCAGCAAGCCCTCAAGGTTCCGCATCACGGTCTCCATCGTGTCATCTCCCGGAGGAGCCATGGCTAGAGATCTAATGCCCTGAGCATCCCTCCGCGCCTCCGGGGCCAAGCCGAGGGGTCTCGCCAGTCCCACATCTGCATACCATAGCGTTTGTCATTAAGACATGTACATGAAAAAATCAAAAACATCATAAAAATAAAAAATCAAAAAATGAGATCAAGTGTCTTACCACCGTCATCCCACTGCTCTCCAGCAGGCAGTGGCATGTCTGGATCTCCACGGAAGTCTATCCCGACATATGGCCAGTCCTCCACAAAAATAGTCTGCCTCTCCAACCACTCTCGGAAGTATACTCCCCATGCCACTGGTCGACCGCCACCTCCTCTTGGCATAACTTGGCCCCATCGTGTGGCCCTTGTCTCTCGAGCGCCCCTAGGTGGGTCCAGGACCATATCCTATAGCTGTAATGCTGGTACCCACTCCAGCATGAGCGGGACTAAGATCGACCCGTAACCAAACTTCTTTGAATCACCTCGACGGCAGTTGGTCAGTTGTCTCTTCATGCTTGTTGTCACTACTGCTGCCCAGTTGAATATGGTTGGGTTCAAACATTCGAGAACCAATCGGAGATGGACCTTCGAGGCCTCGTGATTGGCCAAAGAGCCCACTGCCCGAGTCACCATGAAGAGTATAGTCCGAAGGACGATGTCCTCCACCGTAGGAATTGCCACCTTCCCACTCTGTGACTTGCGTGCCCGTGGGCACACCTGGGCCATTAGCATGTCTAAAGTATCACCACCGGGTCGCTGCCCCTCCAGAATAGGCATCTCACCTCGACGTGACAACCCGGTCAAGAAATAGATATCAGTATAATCGAACTTGATATCGTTGCCTCGGATCACAAATTTCCCATTAGTGGGATTCCAGGCCCTGATTAAGAACTCCAGAAGGTCAGGCTGTGCTCGCAGGCGCGGAGTTAGGAAGAATTTGAGCAACCCGCACGCCCGCATTGCATTTCGGCACCTAGCATCGGTGAAAGCCTCTATATCCTCATTATCATGAGCGCATTCTTGCCAAACGAACGCCATTATACCCTGCATAGTCAAAAAATCTCATTAGGGCCCTGTTCATAAAATTTCATACGTCCATTTATTAAAATTTTTGTTGCACGACGTCAGCGTGACTGTTTTTAAAACAGTCGCGTTGATAATGGCGCCCTGTGTTGATTTTTACCGGGTCAGCTCGGAAGCACATCACTTTTCCGCACTGATCCGAGAGTGGTTAGTGGAAATATTTCCCGATCAGCGCAGACCCGATAGGGAAATCCGCGCTGACCGAGAGTGGAATGGACTTCAAAAAATCCGCCCAAACCACCACTTCCCACCGTTAGAATGCAGTAAAAAGACTTCAAAATGGAGTGTAAGGGGAGATGAACCTACCTGGTATAGGCTGCAGGACCTTCGATGCTCGTACGGGGTGGAATTTGGCTCGTCAACCTCACAGCTCCAAAGCTCCAAATGGTAACAATGGTAAAAAAATTTGGTTTACCCTCCTATTTATGGTAAATTTTGAAAATTAAATATTATTTTTTATCCATATGGGTTTTTAATAGTGGTTTTTTACCATATGCTTGGTTCCAATGTAGTTTTACTATGTTTTTATGCATGCTATCATATTATTTCGAACGGGTTTACGCGTGCGGTGTTCCTTGTGCAGATTATCATGCTGGTGGAAATACGACAGTTCTATACGCACTTGGCTCCAAAACGTCGGCTTTAAGCTCTTTTTCAACGTGAAATAAGAAAAGATAACCGAGTCTCCCTCTCGACTCGTCAAAAGAAACGAGAGGGGGTCATCTTTTAATGCTCTTTTTCCGACCGTTTAAACTTAAAAAAGATCGCCGGATTTTTGTCGTTTCGAATTCGTTAATGGTCATGAAGCGACATGGTTTTGATCGCTTTTTTACTTTTTCGGGTCAAAGTAACTACTTACGAAAAGTACTCCTCATTCGTAATGGCCGGGCGGTTCTTTCGAGCATAGTTTTATACTTTTTCGGGCTCGAGAGACACAACTTTACGAAAAAGGACACCCTTGGAGTTTCCCTTTTGCTGTCTTTTCAAACTCTCTAAATATGAAAAGACGCCAAGTTTTTTCCTTTGTCAGACTCGTTAAAACTTTAATCACATTGGGTTTCGTTGTGATGACGCCTCTCAAGCATATGCTATCCCCGTCAAGCTTGCCATCCAAAAATAACCGGGGTACTCGCCAGAAATGGTGGGGGAATAAAGGAACCGTAATCATCGTCGTGTCGGCAGTATGTTGCTCTTGAACATGGAACTTGTCTGCACTTCGTGTCTGGGTGGGGACATCTCATCTTGTTTCACACTTGCCTCCGTGGTTTTGGGTTATCTTGTTTGACCATTCATCTGCTCATCGCCTTGTCACCATGACCCCTGATCATTTGACGTCAAATACTGCCAAATCCCTTGTCGTGCCGCCGATATGTTCAAGAGAAGTTGACCTCTACGGAATACTCAACCTCCCTCTGATATCTCACACAAAACATTTTGTCCCTCTCTGTCTCGTGTCAATGATGTGGGAAACATTATGGCCCACCATCGATTAAGATCACTTCCTGTCGACTTCAACTCATTATCCAGGAAGATGACCTAGAGACTCCCTTCAGGTGCCTTAGAGCCTGCATGCCTCAATGGCAGGTTCTTCATGTTCGACGTGAGGTTTTCATCATTGGCCTCCGATCCAATGATTCTATGGGTGTTCGACACCGGCTCACTGATTCACACGCCGTGGATTGTACCTATAGTACCTTGAGGACCATTGTCATTATTGGTGGTACCTCTCGCGTCTATTAATAGTTTTCATCATTGACTGGTAATCAGACGATGTTTTCGCATGTTCGATGCCGACTCCTTATTCGCATGCTTGAACTCGTACTTTGTTTGGGTCGAGTTGGAGCACAAGACCCCGGATTGTGTATCTTGAGATCTGGGTTGCATTTTGTGGATTATTGTAATCACTACATGACTCATTCATTGGATGGCTGCGACCATGCCTGAGTCCATTCTTTGATCCTCATCGGATGGCTGTGTCCATGCCTGGGATCCAGATTTTTATGTACTCTGATATGGATGGCTGCGTCCATACCATGTACATCATGTATTTGAGCTATCAGTTGTACTACGTGCAAGTTCTTCTTGGTGGTGTTCCAGTTCGGCCAGTTCTGTAAAGCATTTCATCCCTCCCACTCTCTCGGGCTTCATGCTTTAGGGGGCATCTGTTACACAGTAATTTGTCACTGTCTCCCTGTCAGTCTTCCTACTGTGTCATGAGACCAAATTAATCATGCTCATGCTCTCTAATGTGTCCAAATGACCCACTTTGCCAAAGTTTCCTCTATCATCGTGACTGTTGTAAAAATAAACACACTGATGAGCGCTCTTAAACAGACTCAATGCGCTGCCAGTGCGGAAGCACACGACTTTCCCGCACTGGTCGAATTTCATGTGACAGCGTGCTGTTCCTTATATCTGATCGTGCTGATATGACTTTCCTTGTTATTCAGCAGTGATGACAGCGCTCCAGTGCAGTTATGCACCCACGATGATCCAGTTTTGGTGAGTTTGTTCTAACAGTCGGCCTTCCAGATGACTCCAGACCTGGTTGTTGGCCTTGTGAATGTCGCCCTCCCTTCTATGGCATGTCTGTTTCATCATTTGAGCCACCTTCCTTGGAGATAAGCTCATCCTCACACCATTCATGGAGACTCCTTCTCCTATTTAAGCCTCCACCATTGCCATGAGCTGCTAGTTTGGAATTGATTGTGTTTAGAGCATTGCTGATAGTATTGTGAGCTTGATAGGCAGCTGGTGTGATAAGTGTGGGATTGCTATAGTGCTTAAGGAAGGTTGTGAAGTGTTTCCATCTTGTGTAAACTTGTGTGAGAGAGAGAGTTGTCTTGTGATATCTACTTTCAAGGGTGAATGCTTGAAGGACTTTCTCGCTGGACCCAACCAAAGGAGGATTTGACATCAGAACTTGGTTGTATTCTCTTTTGTTTTATTAATAAGAATAGATGACTATCATTATGGTTCCACTCATGTGTCTTTGTTATGATGTTTGAGTTGTATCTTTTCTAACCGGTACATAGTTTCATTTCCCGGATTTTATGATTGTATTTGTCTTGTCCTTTGCTTGTGCAGGTGTTTGTTCATGGAGATCGTGAGGATTGCGACCAGCTGAAGCGAAAGAATGGAAGTGACAACCCTTCTACGAATATAAGCATTGGATTCGAGGTAGGCTCCTATCTTGGCCTTTATTTGGCAATTAGGAATATGCGTGTTAGCATTGCTTGATTGTTGCTAGACCTCAGTTAGGCTAGAGGGATCGCCTTTGTCCGCAGAGGGGATTTACCTACACAACACACCCTACATCAAGATTTGAAAGCATACTGTCAAGGCTACGATATATGTCAACAAACGGGCAAATCGTCACGGAGGTATGAAATGTCGCTCCAACCCCAGATGACGCTACAACCATTTGAGAAATGGGAAATTGATATTGTCGGGCCTATTGAACCGCACAGAAAGACGGGCGCACGTTATATCGTCACTGCGACCGACTATTTTATCCGATGGGCTGAGGCGTAGCCAATAAAAGATTGCACAGCTATGACAACATCAAAGTTTTTGTTTGAGAATGTATTGACCCAGTTTGGCTATCCAAAAATTCTCATGAGCGATAGGGGAACACATTTTCTAAATGAAACAATTAGCACACTCACTGAGGAATTCTAGATCTATCACCAACAAAGTACGCCATATCACCTGCAAGAAAATGGGACTATTGAGGCATTCAACAAAATTCTGGAAACCGCGTTGACTAAGGCCTACAATGCATGACGAAACGACTAGGACTTGTCCATCCCTACTGTGCTATGGGCATACCGAACTACGTGCCAAAAATTGACAGGCTAGACCTCGATTCGCTTAGTTTATGGCAAGGAGGCCGTTATGCCTATGGAATATATTGTGCCTAGTCTGTGGATCGCGGTCGTCACAGGTATGGTAGACCGTGGGGCATTGGAAGAAAGACTCGCACAACTCGAAGAACTGGAAGAGGAATGATTCCTGGCTAGATTCCATCAACATGTACAGAAACAATGCGAGAAAGAGTGGCATGATCCCCATTTCAAGGTGCGCACTTTCAAGGAGAATGATCTAGTCTTGTTGTATGACAGTAAGTTCGAGAAATTCCCAGGTAAAATCCGTATGCATTGTTTGGGGCCTTATGTCGTCAAAGAAGTGACCGATGGGGGCGCAGTTCAGCTGGCCAAAATCAACGGAGACCCCTTCTCAGGACGAGTGAATGGCAGTCGTCTGAAGCTCTACACAGGTGGGCCGACTGCCTAACTAACCGTTCAGAGGGTAGTCTCACCGCTTCAACCAATTGAAAGAGAGTGAGGGACAATAAAGCAGTCTGGGGGACAAGTGTGCGAACACCAGGGTGCACGTACATTTGGCCAAACACGAGGGTCGTGGTTGCATGAAAGGAACCATGCAGGTGCGCTGATCCAAGGAATGATGACCGTTGATATCACTATTCATGACAAGATGTCTGCATTATGGCAAAAGGGAGAAGGCAGGAAATTAAGGGAAACAGTATGAGCTAGATATGGAACAAGTTGCCAGAGATTTTAAACGAGTAGGAACAGGCGGTAATCGATGCATTTGGAATTCGCAGGACCTATAAATCTCCAAAGGGGATCCTCTTGGTGGCTTACACTTCGGAAATGCATATGGAGCTCTATCTTATCTCGGCATGAGACATGAGCCCGAAGGTAGTGATCTGGACGATGGAAAAGCAGAACTCTCTAAGGAGTATGGCGTTAACAACTGCGGGCATCCCACAGGCTACAACATCACCAGTAGGGGATGTACCGGAAAAGGGGAAACGCGAAGCAGAATTGGTCTAGATGTCATTGCCTCGCCCAGGGGTAGGACGGTGTGCTCCAACAGAACAACGAAAGGATGAATAGACGACGACCATGGGTAGACATGCCATTCATAAGTCATCTCTATTATCCCTCAAAGATTGGGATCTTGTGGACAACAGCCAGGGTCTTGCAAAATTGCAACACACACTGCAACAGACGATGTGAAGAGTAGATAAGAAGCTCGGAAGGGGTTATAGTGGTACCAGGTGGTTTCGTATGCGGCTCCCTTGCCCGATCTAAACTCCTAAGGTGGGGAGTTCTGTGTTAACCGAGTGGAGCAGAATGAGCATCATCGGTTGTGAGACATGGTAGAAAAACTGAAGCAGGAGCTGGATGAAGGGTTGCAGGAGACAATGAAGGAGCAGTAGGACGACGAGCATCACTCAAAGGGAGGTGAACCATGAAGCCGAGGTAGAGCATCTAACCATGCCGGTGAGTGACTCTGAACGAGTCAGGATGATTGTCTTGGGGGACTATTAGGTAGTGGAAGCCCCGCGCAATGGTTAGGGGGCGCGAAGCTGGACATTTTGGGTAAAGTTAGGGTAAAGACTCTGCTGAACGCACGAAGCGCAAATTGTAATAAGTTGAGTCAAAGGGTCGTCCACCCAAAAATAATGTAAAAGAAATAAAAATAGAGTTAGCCCACGCAGGGGTCGCGGGCCAGGGAAGGGTATAAATAGAGTGAGGCTCTATGGGGGAAAAGTAGTTTTTGGGAGAGAAGATGAAATGTAATGGGTACTTAAGTAGAAAGCGTCTGTAAGTCCGAGAGAAGGGATAAGGGTAGTAGGTAGAGGCTCTCTAGCTGTGTGCGTAGAGGCCTGCAAAGTCCACAGCTGTGTGCACAAACCCCTGCAGCTAAGTGCACAGGGCAGATCTGGATGTATTAAGGATAAAGTGGAAATAAAGATAAGTTTCTTCTGGAATTCTGTGTTTCTTTTGAGCTATCATACTATTTGTTTAATTTAATCTATTTATGGTTTAAACGAATGTAAATTTGGGTTCCTTCTTATAAGAAAATCAGCTGTGTTGATTAAAGGTTTGCTTAAAAGCCTTGGTAATTGGTAACTGCTTCATCTAGTAAAAGAGTCGCACTAATAAGAAAGAGATAATCGTGTGGGATCTGTGTGAAAACTGAGCAGTGCGGAGCTGTAAACCAGTGCATGAAACCCCCAGACCACACCTAGACATCCCTAGGGTGTGGAAACCTGGTTCCAGCACCCTCCCTTGCTACCTCAGGTGAGACCTCAGTCCGTGCTCCACGGGCTATTGCCAAAATCGCTGGTAGCTGCGGGATTTGTTTGGCTAAAAAATTCTTCCAAACCTGGGTTAGGCCCCTATAATCCAACAACCTACAAATGACCAAAGTCAATGACATGCGAAGGATCTGAAATATAATGATGCAAAACAGAAATATGAAGCACATCATGTGATCCAAATGGATCCTAAAATCCTCTAAGTATTCATAAAATCAAAACTATCGCAAAAGGAAAACCTTCACAAAATGGAGGATTACACTATCAGAAGTGAAAAACAAAAGGAAACAACATAAATAGAGCCTATTGGAGGCTTGGATAGTGATGCATAGGAGCCGTCAGATCTGGCTGATCAACAGTCCCAATCCGATCAACATATCGCAATCAGCGGAGGCTATCGGAGGCTGCCACATAAATATTGGGACAACAATCAACGCGGTCAGTGAGGACCGTCGATCAAGCATGCAGATCGACGGCGTGGTTAACTCACGATATCGTGTCGGAGAAACAATCGGGAGCGCTTACCAATGGACCGGGGCTTATGCGATATGCGATTGTGAAAAGTCGCATTGCAATATTGTGTCAGAGCAGTACAGCGGAGCGGGTCTAATATACATATGACTTGCGATAGCCGGACCTAATGGAGTTATAGATGATATTTTATATATTTTGAGATCTAGAAAATGACATTTTCCTTTGTATTTCGCATTTTCGTTAAATAAATGAAATGCAAAGGAAATGCACTAGATGTGATGAAGCGGACCCGATGGAACTTATAGATGAAAAGATATAGCATTGCAAGTATGCCATAAAGCCATTTTGCGATATTTTTAGTGTTTTAATGTATTTTTCAAATACAAAGGGAAACCACGAAACGAGCGGGATTTCGGGCGGGCCGTAGGCGGTAAGTGGTTTTGGCTCGGCTACACTTGAGCCCATACACTGGCTGCCATGTGGCTAAGCGATAGACAGAGAAAAGAAACCTTTTCGGGTGGGTATTCTTCGTGTGTGTTAGCCACCCGAAATCAATAATACTCGTTGATCAACGATTACTTGCGATGGTGCCCGAAGATGGATCCAAAAGGATACAAGGAGGAATTAATGATTTTTGAAGTCCGATAGGCTACATTTGGGCAGATTTTTACAGGGTTTCTGTGTATTCTCCATGTAAACAGAGAACAACCATTTTTGGGATTTCAAAGGCACCGATTGTCCATTCCGTTACAGAACAGGTGGCCACCATCCCTGAAGGCGTTTAGAAATGGTTGCTAATGCTCAGAGGGGGATTTGAGTGGACCAAGGCTAGGAGCCAGAGAGCCCAGAAGGGGAAACAAATAGATAGTGTCGATTAGCTTAAAATCCACAGAAGGCAGAAGACAGAGGCAAGCAGTGTTGAGACAGAGAGTGAGAGAATGAGTTTGTGTACTCAGAGAGGCTTGAGGGATTCAAGCAAAATTCCTGATGTTTTGTATCTGTTGTGTTGAGACTCAATTTGAGCTCACACTTTGTAACACTCTACTCTTAAAGACATAATAGAGAGGTCACCACTGAAGGCTAGACCAAGAGGTGTAGCCCAAGAGTTTTGGGTGAACTCCAGATTAAACTTGTTGTGTTATGTGTGTTGTCTATTATGTTTCTTTAACTTCTTCATTGTCTATGTTATTCGCAATCTTATTGATCCATTGCACTAAGTAATATAGGAAAATCCGAGCACATGAGTCTGTAATACCTTAATAATTGTCTAAGATCTCATTTTCAGATCAAGTGGGATCAGAGATTTAGGTTTGCTAAGGTTAGACAAGCTTGTGCCAGATTGTTGAACGCTAACTAGGTCAAAGCTCAAACTAGGATAAGGAGAACTTTTTGATGCTAATATAGAAATTGGAAGAGTCTATCCTAGGAGGAGGATGGCAGAACAAACCTCATCGGAATCAGACTCTCATTTCATGGACAGTTTCATGACCATGAGAGCCATGGTGGAAGAGATGTATCGAGAATTTAAGAAATGTCAAGGTGAAAATACTTCAACCTCCAAACAAGACAAAGGAACAGAGGAACCTCTTCTAGATGCCCATCCAGAAGGGAAAGGAAAAGAAAATAGGACTTCTCCACCATCTACTCCATCATCACCATCCTCATTATCTTCTTCACATAAAACTAGCCCTAAAAAGAAAAAGAAGAAAACTATTGTGATTAAACTAGATGTGAAATTTGATTTTCCAATTTATAATGGTGAACTAAATGCAAAAAAGCTAGATAACTGGATTAGATAGATTGATGTATATTGCAGGGTGCATAACATTAATTCACAAAGGAGAAAGATTCAGCTAGCTAACCTTCGCCTTGGAGGAACTACCCCAGTGTGGTTGGAAGGCAGGACACAAGCTAATTTGAAGAAGCATGGTAAAATTCTTTCTACTTGGAATGAATTTGTTTCTGCCATTAAAAAAAAATTCTATCCACTATCTTATATGTAGCAAGCAATGATGAGTTGGAAGAATACTCGCTAATTAAAGGGGCAAAGTGTACAAAGCTATACCCAAGAATTTAGAAAAAGAGCTTTAACTCTAGGCATTTCTCTAGACTCACCTGAAACTTTGCTGAAGTATGTAGGTTGTCTACATAGCTATTTGAGGCACACCATTATCATCAGGTTAGAGTAGCAGAACAAGATGCATGGAAGACTGCTTTCAAAACAAAGCAAGGGCTGTATGAATGGTTGGTTATGCATTTTTGCCTAACTAATGCTCTTGCCACTTTCATGAGAGTTATGAATGATGTACTCCAACCTTTTATTGATGATTTTGTAATTGCATATTTAGATGACATTCTTGTTTTCAGTAAAACATGGGAAGAACATTTGAGGCATGTAAAGCAGACTCTATATTTTTTGAAAAGAGAAGATCTCTATGTGAAATGATCAAAATGTGAATTTGGAAAAACATCTTTAAATTATTTGGGTCATATTGTAGGGGGTGGTGAGTTGAAGATAGACCCCTCTAAGGTTGAAGTCATTGTGAACTGGCCTAAAACCAAATCTGCTACAAAAGTTAGGAGTTTCCTAGGAGAAACACAATATTGGAGAAAGTTTATTTCTAACTTTTCCTTGATTGCAACTCCCTTACATGCTTTAACAGGATTGAACAAGGTGTTTCAGTGGGAAGGCAAACAGCAGAAAGCCTTCGACACCTTGAAAGAAAAAATTAGGATAGCACCAATACTAGCATTGCCAGATCTTCAAAGACCATTTGAGATTGAAACAATTGCACAACTGCAAAGATTCTGTTATTGGCCAAGAATGCATGAAACAATTTCTAGATATATTAGAGGGTGTACCACATGTACTAAAATCAAGCCCAGCAATAGAAAACTAGGCTTGTACACTCCACTTCTAGTTCCTTCTCGTCCTTGGGAAAGTGTTTCCATGGAATTTGTTGGGGGATTGCCAAAATCTAGAAAGGGTCATGATTATTTATATGTTATTGTGGACAGGTTCAACAAAATGTGTATTTTGATACCTTGTAACAAGCAGATTACAGTTGAACAAGCAGCAAAGTTGTTCTTTCAGCATGTATGGGTTCATTTTGGGTTACCCACTTCTATTGTATCTAATCGAGATTCCTGATTTGTTAGGAAGTTTTGGTCTAGTCTATGGGAGTTGATGGACACTAGATTGAAGAAGAGCACATCATTTCATCCACAAATAGATGGCCAAACAGAGGTGGTCAACAGGATAGTTATCTAGTTGCTCAGGGGCTATTGCAACAAGCATCCCAAGCTTTGGGATGAACATTTATGTTATGTGCAACATTCTTACAATGGTACCAAGAAATCTTCTACACAGAGATCTCCTTTTGAGACTTGTTTTGGTTGTACACCAAGGTCTTCCTTGGATTTTGTCTTTGGAAAAGACATAGAAGTTGATGGACACAATGATGTGGAGAAAGCAACCAAGTTCATTGAACAGATCCAAGAAATTCACCAGGCAGTGCAGGAACAACTAGAAAGAAGTTAGGCCAAGTACAAGGCAAGGCATAACAAGCATCAAAATGAGCATAGCTTCCAAGTTGGTGATCAAGTCTGGATGTACATCAGCAAAGACATAATGCAAGGTGAAGGTAAGAATCTGAAGCCAATAAGGTATGGGCCTTTCAAGATACTTGAGAAAATTGGTGAAAACGTTTTTCACCTTGATTTTCCAGCTTATATGCATATCTATTCAGTCATTAATGTAGAGAAATTAAGACTATATGAACCTTCATTGATTGAAGATCTCGAAGAGAAAAGTCAGTTTCCTTCTATTGATGATCTGTTTCCTGAATATCTCAATGAGTTGTAGGAAGACACAGTTCTGGACACGACGGTGAGAACTACGTGCAGAGGGGCTGTTGAGTACCTCGGAATCGGACTCAAAGGTTCAAAACCAAGCAGTGCAAGATGGATAGAGATTGGACAAGTGAGGAAGTTGTATCCTCACTTGATCGATGCTTAAAACCCAACTTTTGGTGGTCTAAAAGCTTTTTCAGTGGGGAGACGTGATCCAAATGGATCCTAAAACCCTCTAAGTCTTCATAAAATCAAAACTATCACAAAAGGAAAACCTTCACAAAATGGCGGATTACACTATTGGGAGTGAAAAACACAAGGAAACAACAGAAATAGAGCCTATTGGATGCTTGGACAATGGTGCACAGGAGCCATCGAATCTGGCCAATCAACGGTCCAGATCTGATCGACATATCACAATCGGCAGAGGTTATCAAAGGCTATCAGAGGCTGCCACATAAATATTGTGACATCGATCAGTGCGGTCAACGAGGACCATCAATCAAGCGCGCAGATCAATGGCCCGGGTTAACTCACGATATCACGTCAGAGAAACACACAGGAGTGCATACCAATGGCCCGGGGCCTATGCGATATGCGATTGTGACAAGTCGCATCGCAATATCGCATCGAAGCAGTACAATGGAGCGGGGACGATATACATATGACTTGCGATAGCCGCACCTGATGGACTTATAGATAATATTTTATATATTTTGAGATCTGAAAAATGACATTTTCCTTTGTATTTCACATTTTTGTTAAATAAACGAAATGCAAAGGAAATGCACCCGAAGCGATGAAGCGGACCCGATGGAGCTTATAGATGAAAATATATAGCATTTCAAGTCCGCCATAAAGCCATTTTGTGATATTTTCAGTGTTTGAGTGTATTTTTCAAATACAAAGGGAAATCAAGAAATGAGCGGGATTTCGAGCGGGCCGTAGGCGGTAAGTGGTTTTGGTCGGGCTCCACCCAAGCCCATACACTGGCTGCCACGTGGCTAGGTGTCGGAGAGAGGAAACCACCCCTTTTGGGCGGGTAATGTCCGTGTGTGTTAGCCAATTGAAATCAATAATAGTCGTTGATCAACGATTACTTGCGATGGCGCTCGAAGGTAGATCTAAAAGGATATAAGGCAGAATTAATGATTTTTGAAGTCCGATAGGCTGTGTTTGGGCATATGTTTACAGGGTTTCTCTGTATTCTCTGTGTAAACAGAGAACAACCATTTTTGGGATTTCAAAGGCACTGATGGTCCATTCCGTTACAGAACAGGTGGCCACCATCCCTGAAGGTGTTTAGAAATGATTGCTAACGCTCAGAGGGGGATTTGAGCAGACAGAGGCTAGGAGCCAAAAAGCCGAGAAGGGGAAACGAATAGACAACACCAATTGGCTTAAAATCCACAGAAGATAGAAGACGAAGGCAAGCAACACTGATACAGAGAGAAGACATAGACAGAGTGAGAGAACAAGTTTGTGTACTCAGAGAGGCTTGAGGGATTCAAGCAAAACTCTTGCTGTTTTGTATCTGTTGTGTTGAGACTCAATTTGAGCTCACACTTTGTAACACTCTACTCTTGAAGACATAATAGAGAGGTCACTATTGAAGGCTGGACCAGGAGACGTAGCCCAAGAGTTTTGGGTGAAATCCATATTAAACTTGCTATGTTATGTGTGTTGTCTATTATGCTTCTTTAACTGCTTCATTGTCTATGTTACTCGCAA
This sequence comes from Pinus taeda, assembly GCA_000404065.3. Lineage (NCBI taxonomy): Eukaryota > Viridiplantae > Streptophyta > Pinopsida > Pinales > Pinaceae > Pinus > Pinus taeda. The sequence goes on along the minus strand of APFE031168506.1, from coordinate 49,255 downwards.
TCTTATCGATCCATTGCACTAAGTAATATAAGCAAATCCAAGAACATGAGTTTGTAATATACCTTAATAATTGTCTAAGGTCTCATTTTTAGATCATCATGCATACACACTAAAGATGGAGGTAAGGCAAGCCTATATACCACCGACTCTTTCCTTTCTAAGATTTCAAAAGGTCCCACAAACCATGTAGACAATTTTTCTCCCTTTCCAAATCTTATAGAGATTTTTTGGGGCCTTACTCTTCAGAACACCCTATCTCCCACTTCATAACTTCGGTCTACCTAATGAGCATCATCATAGCTCTTTTGTTGATCGTGTGCTTCTTTTAGCATCCCCATAATCATAGTCATTTGTTCTTCCATCTCTTGCACTACTTCTGGTCCTATTAATACTCGGTCCTCTAGTTGGTCCTAAATTGAGAGGTGTTCTATAAGGTCTCTCGTATAAGAACTCAAATGGTGCCATATTGATGGAACTTTGATAACTATTATTGTAAGAAAATTCCACGAGGGGTAAAAACTCCTCCCATCTCTTTTGTCGGTCCATCACATACATTCAAAGCATGTCTTTGAGGATTTGATTATTCCTTTCTGTTTTCCCATCTGTCTCAGGGTGATAAGCAGTGCTGAAGTTCAATTGGGTTCTCAAGGTTTCTTGGAAACTGGTCCAAAACCTTCCTACAAACACTGGCCCCCTATCAGATATGATCTTCCTAGGCACTCCATGCAATATCATAATCTGATCAATAGAAACTCTGGCTATTTCCGGTGCCTTATATGTAGTCTTAATTGGTATGAAATGGGCGCTCTTGGTCAACGTGTCCACCACTACAAATATGAAATCATGTCTTCTTGAGGTCATAGGTAGTCCCACATTGAAGTCCATTGATATAACTTCCCATTTTGATTTTTGTATCTCATGGGGTTGCAATAATCCTGTTGGATGTCTGTGTTCAACTTTTACTCATTTACACTCTAAGCATCTTGCTACCAAGTTTACGATCTCCATCTTCATCCTTTTCCAAAAGAAGAGTGGTTTCAGGTCTGCACTCATCTTCTTAACACCAGGGTGTGCCATGTATACTACGCGATGTGCTTCATTCAAGATTAACTGGCGTATATCTTCATTTGGCTGTACATATGTCCTTTCCTGAAATCGTAATAGCCCATAATTATCAAGGGAGTATTCTTTGTATTTTGGGACCCTCATTTCATTCCTCCTCAAAATTTTGCTAACCTCTTGATACTAGGTGTATTTAAACTGTAAATCAAGCAATTTCTCCTTCAAATTTGTCTTTAAGGGAATCACTGAAAATATTCGAGGCCTCCTACTTAAAGCATCATCGAACCCTATTTATTGTTCCTTTTATGTAAGTGATATCAAAATCATATTCACTAATTAGCTCATACCTTCGTCTATGTCTTGCATTTAAGTGGTCTTGTGTGAATATATGTTGTAGCCCACAATGGTCAGTCCTAAGATCAAACTTCCTTGCTAGAAGGTATTGTCTTCAAATTTTTTGTGCATAAACAATTGCCGCCATTTCTAGATCATGGGTTGCACAGTTTTCCTCGTGGGTTCTAATTTTCCTTGATGCATAAGATATTACTCATCCTTCTTGCATCAACACACAACCCAGCCCTTCCTTGGAGGCATCAATGCAAACCAAAAATTCTTGTTCCATATCCGACACCTTCAAAATTGGTGATGTTTTTAATAACACCTTTAACCTTTGGAATGCCTCTTCACATTTTTCATTTTACATGAATTTCCTTTTCTTTCTTTGGAGATCGGTAATGGGGCTTACTATCTTCGAAAACCCTTCGACAAATCTACGATAATACCTGGCCATGCCCATGCAACTTCATATTTCATGAACATTGGTTGGTGTTGGCCATTCCATGATGGCCTCGATCTTTACCAGGTCTGCTACAATACCATCCCTAGAGATAATGTGCCCAAGATAATGAATCTTGGTTTGGTAAAAGGAACACTCTAACAACTTCCCGTATAATTGGTTTTCTCTAAGAGATTATAGAACTATACTCAAGTGTTCGTCATGCTCTTCTGGGGTCTTTGAGTAGATCAAAATTTCATCGATAAATACTTGTACAAGCTTGTCTAAGTAATCCTCAAATATTCCTTTCATCAAGCTCATGAAAACACCTGGGGCATTTGTCAGTCCAAAGGGTAAAACTACAAATTCATATGCCAAAATCTTGTCTTAAAGGCTGTCTTCGAGATATCTTCTTCCTTGATTCTCAACTAATGATATCCCGACCTTAGATCTATCTTTGAAAACACAGTTTCCCCCCTCAATTAATCAAACAATTCATCTATCCTTGGCAGAGGGTATTGATTTTTTTATCATCACTTTGTTCAACTATTTACAACTCACAATATATCTTGAAGGCTTTCTCCTCCTAAAACTTAACGTATCGCCTCACAATGATCTTTTGAGTCCCTGGAATATAGATCTTGTATGTCTTGGATGTTTTTTTTGCAGCCAATGAAATACCTCTTCTCTGCAGTTGAATCCAACTTGGTGCGCTTCCTAGTTGGAACGTGACAGTAAACGATACTATCAAAATTTTTGAAATGACAGACTTTTGGCTTCTTGCCTGTAAAATGCATCCTCGGATGTCATCTTTCCAAACACCTTGTGTGGGACCCGTTGTTGTTTGTCGTGTACCCCTAAGGCGTAATGCTTAGAGTAAGGGTTGTCACTCTAATACCTACTCACTCCGTTTAGACTCTCTCCTAGCTAAGTCAAGGGTGTAGTCCCTAAGGATGATTGATGAAGGAAAACTTGTTGAAGCAACAAGTCTAGGAGATCTAAGGGCAAGAAAATTATTATTAGTGTAACTTGATTATGATTAGAGCACATGTGATTGTTTATGATTAATGTGTGTTAGGATTCGATTAAGCAAAGGTAGATACAAGATGTAAATATAATAGACCAATGCCTTAACAATGCCCAATGAACATTGAGAAACTTTCAAATAGATATCTCAAGGCACAATAATAACAATTTTGTAAGAAGAGAAAAAGTTAGACATATGAAATAAACAACTAAACTATGTGTGATGACAAATGCAATTACTTTAGTGAGATGACAATGCTATCAAATATTGCTTCAAGGGAACCAGAAAACCAATATGCTTACAATCACCAAATAGATAAAAAAGGCAAAGGGCACAAGGTTTCAAGTTATTAACAATAATCGAAAGAAGCAACAGGAATTTCCCAATGAAACAATTAGGTGATTAAGATTGTTATAGTAGAATCCATCATATGCCTCAGATTAACAGTGTGATTATTTATATGTTTTCACTTATTTAGAAAATTAAACAAGCAAGAAATTAAAGACATATCACACTTATAATTTAGTCAATGAGACTGCTAATAGTGATTTCAAAAGTTACTTTACATCATCAGTTGGAATAAGACAAGCAACCTATAAATGCAATGAAATGAATGGTGGAATGCAATTGAATCTATGATGAATGTAAGAAAGTTAGTCACGTACACAAGGAAATGGCTCCTCCAAAAATGAGATAAAGATACCAAGGGGTGGAGGCCTCAAGTTTCCTCTAGAAAATAATTTTATTAAAATTTACAAAAAGACTCCCTTACACAAATGAAAAGGTTTAATATCCCCAAGGAGAGTTTACAAAATAATAATCTTAAAAGCAAATACCCTATGTTAATATGGAAAAGAGGAAATTTAAAATATAGTAATATTTTATACTGAAATTTCCTTTACCAATGAATTCCTTTTTTTTCCAAAGATATTAACGAGAACATTTTTATAATGATTAAAAAGGAAATAATTTTCCCAAAAATTAAAATCCTCTCGAAAATAATTACACCCAAAAGGATGATGAGGGTTATGAAACCTTTAAGGGTGTTACAAAATGAAAAATTTTAAATGCGCCTTCCTCAAGTTGACAATGAAGGAAAACTTTTATAATGATTAAACTTTTATAATGACTTTACAAATATTTTAATATGACAAATAATATGACAAATTTTCCCCAAAAGTGAAATTCACTTTCCTCCGAATATAAATGAAAAAATTATAATGAAAAGAATTTACTAGTGAAACTTTTACTAATCATTTTCCCAAAACTAGAAAAATTTCTATCATATAATTAAATGAGAAAAATCTCTCAAATAAGGGAAAACAATTTTCTCTAAAATAATTTCACTTTCTTTCTTTCACACATCCAAAGAAAAATTTAACGCAAGGTTTTGATTTAAAACATTTTTCTGATTCTTGAAGCCAAAATTAAAAGTTTAAAAGTCGAACCTTCCAAGAGTTAATTGCTTCACTCTTCGCCCAGGAAATTTGACATCCAAGCAAGGAAAAACCTTTCCACCAAAGTTTCTTCTAAATTTAATATAAAAAAAAGAGTAAGTTCATAAATTTATTTGAAAAAGATTAGCCAAAGGAAAAATTAACACAAACTGTCACTTCAGTACACTGAGCATGCTTGACTCCAGAAATCTAATAAGCTTTGCAGCTGGATTTGTTGAAGATAGCTGAAACTGGGAATCCGCTCTTAAATTATAGAAATTGTGTCTGCGGTAAATAGATGCTCTAAAAACTAGTTTTCTCTAATACAACCAGAATTAAATAGCAGACAGATAACTAAAGCTCAGCATACCTTGAGAATCATGGCTGACGATGGGTTTTAGGTCGATATCCTTAAGTTTTTAGTTATCTGATCGGCTTCGCAAGATTATGCACGGAACAAATTCAATCAAACACCTCCGGCTACTCACTAAGTCGATGTAGAAATTTGGAAAAATAATAAAAATTACAATGCAATTTAAATTGAAAGTAAAGGAAGTTGATAAAGAAACCTGGAAAAATAATAAAAATGAACACAAACATCATTTCGATTTTTTAGTGTATTAGATTTAAATTAAAAAAAATCGGTAAAAAAAATAAAGTTGGTCTATTTATTAACTCGCACCTCGTCATGAATCTTTTGCTTACAACAAACCAGACAGAAACGTCACTTTAGTTCAATGAATTTAAATGACAATTATGAAAATATGGAATGTAAGAACTTTACTGGGGTAGGAATAGGTCTTGGGTAAGTGTGTGCAGGATGACATAGTATCAAAATAAATTCAAATTACGGTGGAGTGGTCCTTTTAATATTTCTATTCCCCAATGTGAAGTTGACCATACGCATGTGGGCAGAGGCACATTGACGCAGATTCGCGTATCGCCACCACACAGTAGTTATAGCGTACACGGAACAATTTTGCTTTGCCGTTATATCACTTTGTTGCAGACTCCAAAATGAAGACGACTGAATTTTTTTTTCCAATCCCCAAGTAATGCCTCGAGTGAAGACGGCAGAATTGGAGGATGGCGTCAAAATTCCACACACAGTGAAGCGGAGCGGATGTCTGGATGCATTCCTCCTTGGTAAGGCTTTTGCTGAAGCAGTTAATGAGCGGATAGGAACAATTGTTGGAGAGATTTTGAGTGAGATTGGAAGGTGGCAGGCAGAGCAGCAAAAGCAAACCCTGGACTTTCAGGAAGAGGTGCTAGAAAGGGCTAGAATAGCCAGGGATAAAGTTGCTAGTGAAATTGTTGGAAAAGAGAACAGGAAGGAGTCATCAGCTTCAACTGCAGTGTCAGCAAAATCAAGTCCTGCTTCTGATAGTGCAGCTTCACCAATAGAACATACCCGTCCCAACATACGGGCCACAATTTCAAGGACAGTGATTTCTATTACCGTGAAACATAGTGCGATATATTACTATTTCTTCAAAAGAAAGTGTGAATCTTAAGCACTGGGAGAAGATCAGGGAGTGGGTATTGTGAGAGAAATAATTTTTGCAATTGAAAGTAAAGTTTCCTTCAAAATAAAATTAATTAGACTTTTAAAGAATTTCATTTTTACGGCAAGTAATGTCCAAGGGTTTTGCACCAGTACAGGGAATATGACTGCGTCTAAGAAGAATGCAACTCAGAGACTTCGAGGCAGCTTTTACAAAAATTTTATTTTGCTTCAAAAATGCAGAGGGCTCCCCAAATTTATTTAATTCCCTTAAAAAAAACAAAAAACTCTGCTAAGAAAAATGGTATTATTTATGCTTTCAAGTCAATGAAATTATGCCCAAAATGCTTACGGCTTCTTTATAGTACTCAAGATCTGCAAAAATATATTGTAAAAAGTTTATAAAGTTTTGTAAGAAAGCAATTGAAACCCTCGAAAATTTCACAAATTTCGAAAATTTCACAAATTTCGTTTAGAAAAGAGAAGGGCTTTTCAAGCTTTGGTCCTAAAAATATTGTTGAAAAGGGCTTAAGACTTAGAGAAAAATAGGGTTAATACGAAAAAGAATTGTTAAAACCCCAAACCTCTGCACAAAACGATTTTATAAGATTTTATAAATTTAAACCCTTGAAAAATCAAGTTGTAGAGATATCCTAAAATATAAGAGTTGGATGGTAATCCTCATACAAAATTTTAGGGTAGAAAGTGATAGATATCTAACAAAACTACTCATGCATGCATGGACCCATAGGTCTCAAGGTTTCAACATAGCTCTAATACCAAGTGTAGAGACCAATCCTATCATTTTTTTCATTCTTTTTTTAACTAAAATACAACCATAAGAAAAATAGCATTGGGAATTCAAAAATCATTAACCAAAATATAAAACTTTCCGGAAATTCTCTTTATTGAACATATCATCAAATTTACATGTTTTAATAACCAAAACCATAATGAAGTCATAGAAAAGAATACTATAACAACATAGGTACCGTTCACCACGAGACAGGATTCAAACCTGACTTTCCTCTATTTGCCTTCTTTTGTTGTGAGTCACCTACAAGTGTGAATGTCGACGTGCTGAATGCAATGACCCACCGATTGACCTTCCACCCTACTCTTTGGGTACTCTCCTTCCTCGTGGACCCCCAAGATGTAATGGAGTTGTACAATGGAGGAATGCAATTCGCTCGTAGAGAAGAGCACTCCATGGCTCAAGAGTCCCCTCTCTAAAGTCCTCTACCTCACCAAACTCACTATAGCTCATAGTCACTACTCTAGCATAGTCTCATCCATCTAACCATAGGGTAAAAAGTCCCTTCTCCCATGGCTTGCCCCTTCTTTTATAGGCGTCCTCATAGGTGACACTTGACATTTCATGCATAATTAATTATTGTTTTATAATTCAATAGTTTGATTATTCACCCACCCATGTGTCACATTCTCATCAAGGATCTCCAAGATTATTTACTTAAATTTTAATTTAAAAATAATATCTTTCCTCACCTCAACAAGATTCCTATTTCTTCTCCTAGTTGTCTCTTGAACCCCCTTTTTCACTCCTTAATTTGTGTTCATTACTAAAGTCAATTGATGATTCAATATTTGATCCCTTATTTACTCCGTAATTTAACTCAAGTTATCACTTAGATGGATATTCTTACGTTGGTTGTTGCCACATGGAGGTTCCCTATATTTCTCTAAAATTCAATTTAATAATATTATATTAATTCACCATCCTCTTCTCTTAATTAGGTCTAACTATTTTAGGATTAATATTTATCCTTACATTTATGTCCATCTTTCTTCTTTATACCTACTTAAACTACGTTATCTACCTAATATTTTCCAACATGGGAAGGGTAGAATTTTTAAGGTAAAATATTTTATTTCTTCCTATAATCCTCTTAACCCAAGTTTTATTCTTCATTTAATTACCCTGGTTTTTAACATCATTTACCCTTGATGTGAATTTACTTGGTTTTCATTTCTTGATTATATTTATTAATTTATTTAATTTTTAATGATTCCAAGGCTGCCATGTTTGGTCGTGCCCTTCAGAAACTTCCCTTGAAGTTCCAAGGGTGCCATGCCTAATAGTTTATTTGTGATGCCAAGGGTGCCAAGTTTGGTCGTGCCCTTCAGGAACTTCCCTTGAAGTTCCAACAGTGCCATGCCTAACAATTTATTTGTGATGCCAAGGGTGCCAAGTTGGTTGTGCCCTTCAAGAAATTCCCTTGAAGTTCCAAGGGTGCCACACCACTTACCCTTCAAGCTTTCGGTGGCTACGAGGGGAAAGTATTGGTGCAACAATAGAGACCACTATCATCTCTTATGTTTCGTGCTATAGTGAGACTAATGGTGTCGGGGAACAAGGAATCCGCCTTGATGTGTGCCCATCGGTAAAATCCTCATGAGCGACCCAACTTTGGGACCTGCCCTCATGACATCGTGATATTTAAGGCGAAGGTGTTTCAACATTTCTAGCGCAAGTCACGTCGGGAGTGCTAGTGGGTGAGATCACGAACACTGTCCCACCCCTCCCATGCATTTCCATCCAATTGTACAACCCCATCACCCATATGTGAGTCATTCAGCCAAGCAACTAATATGTGCCTGCAACCACTAACATATCATCAAAATATAGATAAACATATATAGCAGGTTTCAAAATTGACTTAGAATTTCAAAGACAAAATATAAATTTTCATCAAACCAGGTGTCGTCAACTTGTCATATGCGAGTGCCTGTGCTGGTTTCCTACCATACTCAATAATCATCAATAACAAGGTTTCTCGTTGTTAGTCATTATCATAATAGCATCATCAACATCACCTAATCATTCATATCATTGTTCCTTGTGATCCAGAACTAATGCAAGTAGGTAACATAGGGGACACATCCATCATGTCTATCATCATCAAAACATCAATGGAAACATACATATCCATCAAAGCTATCAACATCGTAACATTAATAGAAAACATACATATCCATCGAAGCTATGATCATCATGATATCAATGGAGAGCACACATATCGTTTACTGCCATGATCATCATAAATTCAATAGAGACCAAACATAACCGTTTATGCTACAAACATCATAATATCAATAAAGAACATGCATAAACATCACAACCACTAATATATCAACCAGTAATAATAGAGGCATGTGCCCAGATCCTCAACCTAAGGTCCTCAAAGAATAATGTGTGGGCCTTAAGGCTAAATAAATGATAATGTCATATCACTGTCAGTCAACTAGAGCGGGGCACTACACTTGAGAGTTGAGGAGTGGTAATTCTTGCCAATGCATTACAAGATATGGTCAGATTCATTTCTTGTTTATCTAGGGTTGGTTGCTGGTGTATATCCTCCTCTTTTGATGTTTCTTGTTCCATTTCTTCTTCCTCTTCGCAATCTATGTAAAATAATTTATTCTCAGCGCACTTATGACCTTTAATGTATTTTCTATCACAACTATAACAAATCGATTTTTCTATTCCCCCCCCCAATTTTTGTGGTGTCAACCTTGTAGGTTGTGGAAGGCTAGGAGAAATAACACTTCCATCTTTATAGTTGTGAGTGGTAGACATCCTTGTCAATAATTTTTCTTTCAAATTTTCTTGCCATCGTGAATGCCTTCTCCAATGAATCATTTTCCCAAAGGAAAACCTCATGTTGGATGTTATATTTTAAAGTCCCTATGGAGACATAAATCTTATGCTCCTCTAGAATATCGGTTACCCTACAATTCAATTTTTGGAAGTCTTTAATGTGCTCCACCATTGAACCCTTTTGTTTGAGATTTATCAATTGGATAAAGAAAGTGTTGCTATTGTTATCTTCATAATGTGCTATCATTTACTTCTTAAAAATTGACCAGGTGACAAGTGGTTTACAAGAAAAATACCATCTATACCATACAAACTGATTGGGTTCTAAATATAAATATGCAATATGTACCTTTTGTCAGGGTTGCACATCTTATAGATCAAAATATTGCTCCATATGTAGTATCCATGTTACTGTATCCTTGCGATAAAATTTCCTCATACCTATCTTTAAAATGTGGTGGTTCTTAAACCCCAAATTGGAATCTCTAAAATCATAATTCATATTCCTTTGATCCTCATCATGATTTTCATGGATTACCTTATCCCCATAGGAAGCCATTCTTGCAACAACTTTGTCAACCTTTCCAACTTGACATTCATCACATGCATGTCTACATTGAAAACCTCCATGCTTCCTTTTATACCATCCATGTCCCCTTTTAAGCCATCCATGTAATTTTTTATTTCAGATTTTAAATCATCCATGTCCCCTTTTAATCCACCCATCTCCCATTTTATTTATTGTTTGGTTTCTCTTTGTGGGAGAAAAACTTGTTGCACTTGGTCTCGTAATTTTGATATATGATGCTGCAATTCTTCCTTTTCAGGTGTCATAATAGAGATTTCTGAGGGCTTAATGGGTGTACAAATATTCTGTTTGGGAGGAATTTTAGAACCAAATATTGATTTATATGCTTCAATATTCCCTTGGAATCACTTCAAACTATTTTTTCAAACAAAATTTATGCAAATTTTAAAATAATACACAACTTTTTCTTGCTTTTAGGAGCTCGATCTTTAAGCGATTGTAACTCTGTAATTTCTAATCTCCAAGGTCTGAAATTCCTTCCTATGTTATCCCTCTGAGTCTTCTTTCGAATGCCACAAGTAAAACCATAATTAGATTCTTAGAGATAATTTTATGCCAAATATCCCACAATGAACAATTGTATGCAACACCACATGTCACTTACTAGCCTTTGACCCTGAAATTGATACACAATAAACTAAACTCTGTTCTCTTTCTATCACTTCCTACAAAATTTCAACCTCATGCTTGAAGAGAAAGCTATGACGATTTTCCCTGGGTCACTTGTTTGACACCAAATTTTGGAGCATGAAAAAAACCCTAACTTCTTTGGACCATATCTTAGAAAATATAGTGAACCAAGATCTGAAATCCCAGAAAACGTTCACCAAGATTTTAGCTCAACATGGTCGCAATTTTAGCTTCTTTATCTTTGTAGAAAAAAATTATAGCGAAAATGCCACAATGGCCCATTTGAAGCAGCTTAATCCTAGAATCCAAAGCTTTGATACCAAATGTCTTGCAACCAGCTCACAAAATAGGAGAAAATATAAATAAAAGACTTAAAAATTATTCTCTTCAAGGGGAAAACCTCGTTTACATTACATAAATGAACAATTATTGGATGATACAAATGATAAGACCTCCTTGGTAGATATATGAGTATAAGGGGTCACAATATAATTAGAGCCTACATATCAATAATAATGTAAGGGCACACCAATAATAATAGTGGGCATATATGGGGCACAAAAATAAAAATATGGGGGATATGTGGGCACAAAAATAACAATAAGGTGATACACTAACAATAACAATAAGGGGAATATACTAGTATTATAGGGACCTAACAGTTTGGAGAAGGAAAATGGGAGAATCTACCTATGAGAATTGTAGTCTAGCTTTATGTGCTCAGGAAAAAGGAAAATCAATGTTTTGTAGATAGTGGATGTTCTAGGTACATGATAGGTGACCAGGAAAATTTCATCTCAATAAGTAAATAAAATGATGGAAATGTGACCTTTGGAGACAATAGATCTACTAAAATTGTTGGTAAAAGCACAATGAGTCTCATCAATGGCAAGGAAAAAGTAAAAAATGAACTATATGTTGAAGGAATCAAGCATAGTATTCTAATTTTTAGCCAAATATGCAATCACGGACATTATCTCATCTTCTGCTCCAAGGACTGTAAGATAAGGATGTCATATTTAGGATAAATACTAGGAAGAGGAGTAATAAAAACATATAATGTATACATTCTTAGTGAAATTCAAAAAGGATTTTGTTACATGAGTCAAGAAAATGAAAGTTGGTTGTGGTGCAAGTGTTTAGGACACTTAAGATTTAATAAATTAGTGAAGATTAGCAAAACTTGAGCAGTGAAAGACATCCCCTAGAATATCAAAGCCAACAGATGTTATTTGTGAACCATGTCAACATGGAAAGCATACTAGGACCAACCTCAAATCAAAGGAATATTCAACATCAAAGCCTTTAGAAATCATTCATGCAGATCTGTGTGATCCAACTAGAACTCCATCTCTATGAGGAGAAAGGTACTTTACATATATGATTATACTAGAATGATGTGGATGTTTTTCATAAGATATAATTTAGAAGCATTAGATTGTTTTAAAAATTTCAAAGCAATAGTTGAAAATGAAAGTGAATTGAAGATTAAATGCTTAAGAATAGTTAAAGGTGGGGAATTTACCTTAAGAGAATTCAATAAATTCTATGAAAAATATGGAATGAAAAGGGAACTTTCTATTGTTATGATTCCACAGCAATATGGAGTAGTAGAAATAAATACCAAATTTGTACATGATATTGCAAGAACAATGTTGTCGGAAGCTGATTTATAGGATAGTTTTTGGAGGGAAGCAATTGGGGCAACATTCTATATCATGAACAGATCCCAAATTCAAGTAAAAAATGATAAAAATCTGTATAAAGTATGGAAAGGAAGGCCTACCTCTGTGAAACACTTCAAAATATTTGGAAGCAAATGCTTTATGAATATTAATGATGATTCACTAGGAAAAAATTAATGTGTTGACGAAGGAATTTTCCTTGGATACTCATTAAGAAGTAAGGCCAACAGATGATACAACAATACTTTGTGGAAGATATTTGAAAGAATAGATGTAAATATAAATGATTATCTTCCTAAAAAAGTATGTCAAACCAATGAAGAAGACTATATCCTCACAAATTCAGACGAAGGTGTTGCAAAAGAAGAGATGGAAAATCAAAAGGAGGAGCCATCTCTAACACCATAAAAGTTAAAGTTTGTACAAAAACATCATCCAGAAGACCAAATCATTGGAGACGTGGATGGAGGAATACAAACTAAAATAAATTTGAAAAGCACACCAAAAAGGAATGATATTTCCTTGCTATCCACAATAGAACTAGAGAATTTCCCTCAAGCTAGTAAGGATCCTCATTGGATAAAAGCAATGGAAGAAGAGATGAACCAAATTGAAAAGAATGGAACATTAGAACTAGTACCTCATCTGAAGGATAAGAATACTATAGATATCAAGTGGTTGTACAAGAACAAAATCAATGAATATGTAAAATACATCACAAATAAGGAAAGATTTTTTGTGCAAGTGATACACTCAAATTGAAGCAATTGACTTTGAAGAGACTTTCCCTCCTGTTGCCACACTAAAGGCTATAACGATGTTTTTAGAATTTTCTTGCTAAAAAGGCTTCAATGTCTATCATATGGATGTGAATTCAGCCTTTCTAAATGGAGATATGAAAGAATAAGTATACATGGAATAAGCAGAAGAGTTTGAATTATCTGAAAATAAAGACTTTGTATTCAAGTTAAAGAAGACACTACATGGATTAAAACAAGCTCTAAGATATTGGTATTCTAGACTTAATCATTATCTTAAACAAGAAGGATTCAAGAAAGGAGTTGCAGGAAGCAACCTTTACATGAATATGGACAAAGAAAATATGCTAATCATACTAGTGTACATGGATGATATGCTTTTTGGGAGAAACAATTATGAAATGAGTTACAAATTTTTGTGGAACATGTGCATTGTAATGTTGAGTCATGTCAAGTGTAAGTCGAGTGTCAATAGTCAGATGTAACAGTCATAGAGTAGGGGAAGAGTCATGAGGATATTTGAACTGTCACGAAGGGGAATGTCAAGGGTCACCCCACCCTTCGTTATAAATAGTCCCTCATAACTCATTGTAAGGGCTTTTGATCAACCAAGCTTCTGATAATATTATCTTGGAAAGAGCTTGGACAGTATTGTAATGTGTGTTGGCTTCTCCACTGCACGGAGCTAATTCATCTCTTTGCAGGAGTAGGTAGATGTGGCTGTAACGTTCCACTGTTAGGGATAGCGGATTTACATGGATGTATTGTATGATTGGAACTTACACTTATTTATATAATAAGAGCCAACACGTTTTCACACATGTATTGTATCTGTTGTAAGACTGATCTTTAACACTTGCAATGCATGTTGCTTTAACCTGTGTTCTACATATCAACTGTTTCATTTGTTGTAATGCATAATCTATTAATGGAAATGTGTTGTATATGTTGTGAATGTTGTCCCGTCTATGTCGACTACTCTACCGGACATCAAACAGACCTTTCATATGAAGCTCACTGTAACAAATGTTGGACTCGTTCGGACTGATACATGAATGTTGTACGTGTTATCTTACCTTGTATGTTGTGGCTACCATATCCGTGTGGACTGCTCCGACGGAAGTTGTGTATGTCCTGTGTGTTGTGTATTCCTAGCCGAGCTGGGACTAATCCCTTTCAACCTAGAACTCACCTACACCCTCAGCTCACCCCTATGTGTTAGAACCTCTCATACACCTTCCTTGACTCACTACAGCGGTCACACCCTTTCTACTGATAGAGTTATCTTACTGCCCCTGTGCGACATCGCAGTTAAGGCATTACCATACGACTCATTGCTAGGACTCCTACACCAAACGGTCTGAGGTCTAATTGGGAATTCTTACTGGGGAGATCTCCTTACATGTTGGCAGATCCAACATTGTCAACAGGAGCACATGCAATGGACTGCAAGCCTCTAAATGACTTTTGCATAGTTTCTAGATGAGTGGCTTTGACTGCCACTCAAGTTATACACAATTTATGGACTGAAGCCAAGGTTGTCAGCCAGATCCGTGCAAATCCTGAGAGAAAACCTAGTGATGGGTTTCTCTGCACAATTTTCAAAGGGAAGTTTGTTTGCTTTCTCTGCACATTTCTAGAGAGCAGTAAGTTGCCTTGATGCTCTACGCAATTCTAGAGAGCAAGGTTGGTTTCCCTCCAGTTCTGTGCAATTATTTAAGTGAGCACAACAGCCAGATAATGAACAAGTAATGAGATGTCAGCTTGTAGGTGGAAGGCAAACAAGCTAGCAAAGACAAGCTGAGAATGCACAAAAACTCAACTGAAGCATAAGTACTTGTCAGTGCAAGACATGATGCTAAGGATGGTTGGTAGGAGGCTCCAAAATGAAGCTAAGGAAAAATTTTGGAGGGTGGTTGTAGCCACTACAACTATTGGCGACACACTGGTAGAATTCCAACTCTTTGAATGGACCTTGTTTCATGGAAATAGAGTCTAACTCCTCCAGAAGTATTTTTTGATTCTTAGATCATCGTGGTTTCCACACTAGCTTGACTGAAAGATGTAGCACCTGCCATGCTCTTGATCTGTCAACACACATTGCAAGCCAAGTCAACTCAATTGTTTTTATTAGGGATGAGGGGTATATTAGTGCACAAGTAATATGATTGTCAGAGTTTAAGTTTCATCTCTGGTGTTGCTCCGCTGCGAGCAGACCTGGATAGTGCCTCGATGGAGTCATGCAGAAACACAAGCATTTCTCCACTGCCAGTGAGCCTAGTCAGTGCCCTGGTGGAGTTACTTGCATCACCTCTCTACACAAGAAGCCTTTCTCTTCTTTCGCCTTATTCATTTTTTCAAAAAAAAATCACATTTTCACATTTTCATCTTTTCATCTTTTTATTTATTTTTTTATTTTTTCAAGAACTGTGCATAGGAACTTATTTATTTCAAAGGTGGAAGAGGGATCCTAACTTATTGAGAGGAGAAGAGGTTGTTCCTTTAGAGAAGTATTTTATATATACCTCTGACATACTTGTTAAGGTTTTCCCCCTCACCTTATTCTACTTGACTAAGCTGACAAGTGTTAACCTAAAAATAACCGACTAGAGTAGGTGGTACTAGTTAGAGCGCAAGCATTGTGTTTTCGCCATGATTTAATTTGAACATAATGTATTTTCCATTAGTGTATCATTGACTGAAGACAACAAGTTCTACATAAAGAGAGATGAAAACAAATAACCAAATGTTGGTAGTTGTACAAGTCCTCTTGTACTTTACATTGCTTCATTCAAGAGTCGTACACGGTTTCACGCAAAACAAACCTGCGAACATAAACAAGAAAACAAACAAAAAAGAAAAGAGTAGAAGTAAATGCGAAAGAAAAGAAAGAAAGAAGAGAAATCAGGAAAGAAAAAAAACAAAGAAAACATGCATGTAAGCAAACAAAACATAAAGCAAACAATACTCCTACTCCTAAGCTAACAGTGCATGGGGCTGCTCAGGTGAAGTGATATTTCCAATGCAGCCACTGGCGCATTGGTTGACCCATGTCGGTGAAGGCATTGTTCATGAACAGCACAGTCAAGTGAACTAGCAAACATGAAATATATAGCAATGAAGACAAACACACTCCGAGTTTAAATGCATCCATAGAAAAGAAAAGAGTGAAAGCACACGACAAGAACTCTGTGGACTTACTATGGTGTCGTGATATACTGCGTGTAGATGTTAAGAATATGCACTTTCTTGACTATGATAGGAAAGAAAACATGAGAAAAAGAGACAACTTGCATCTTGCAAGTGTGCTTGCGTTGTAAGATTCCTCCAATGCATGAGCAATAGGATCATGTGGTTTAATTGGAGGAAGAGAAATATCTGTGTTGGATTGATCTTCAATGCATATAGATGAGTGATGAGGAACCTTGGGTGTTTCAACAATTTCCTGATCAAAAGTGAAACTAACCTCAGGACAGCGAGGGCCATACATAACCATCAGCTCGGGCTGAAGTGCCTCGATAGCCTGCAGGGTTTCGACTTCATCGACAAATAGATAATCATAAATAGGTGGCTTTCAAAGATCAACAACGATTGAATCAACATCGTGATTGAATACATGATTAAATAGAACATGACATCTATGATCAGAGAAATCAATGAGTTCATTGGCATCCTCATGATCTGATAAATCAAACAGAGGGATAGATGAGAAGCAAGAATGTTCACCCTCTGCATTTCCAGAATAAATAGATAAAAATCAAATGGATTTTCAATGAAGAATTTGTCCTCTCCATTGTCAAAATATAGACTGACACCCAGTTTGTTCTGTGAATGATCGAAAGTAGATGGATCCATGGAAGGATTTACACGACGAAAAGTAGAGATAGCAGGATCACCAAAGATGTCAGGAAAAAGTAGAGGAGAAGCGGATAGAAGGAGGCCATCCTTCACCGCGGATTGACTCTCAGATCCCCAATCATACTCATCGTAAATTACATCATAGGTTGGTTGTGCAACATCAACTCTATCAATGGCTTTATCCTCATTCATTATAGGTGTAGATTCAAGAATGGAAGAACACAAGACAATGCAGTCCGGAGGATCAGTAGAACACAGAGACGGAGGTTGAGGTAACAAATGCATATGACAACCCTTGGGCTTCCCAACCAAATTTGCGTAGAAATTAAGAGTAGTGAGGGTGGGAGCATGTACTAGTTGAATAGTCATGTGTGCATGCTCTCCCACATCACTCGGCGGGGGTGGAGTTGTTTGATGAGGGGAAGGTGGAAAGTCACTTGTGACAGCAACTATATTTGCTTAATATTGCACAGCTCCATCACCGAAGTATGTTGAGTGGGGTTTGAACTTTTTCTTCATGTTGGGACGAATTGATTTGTGACAACAATATTCAAATCTATCCATGAGGTATTGGAATTTCATCTAACTTTTCGAAGCTTCAAACATGAGTAGACGGAAGTGCTTCCAAAAATACATAGACGATTAATGTGGGGTCTTCTGTTGTTTTCACATTTTTTTGTCAAGAGATTCAGGATCAAAATGATGGAAAACATATTCGATTAGATCACTGAACTGCTTAAATGAGTGCATGCAATTGTGAGGTAGGTTGCGGCACCATCGCTCCGAGTATTCGCGAAGTGTGTATGCAAGCAGCATGTTGACCTCTATGTCATGAAACTCTTCCTCATTCCCCAAGAATGCAAGGAAGTCATGTAAGTGCTCAGGCCAGGCCACTTCCCCTTCACCATCATACATGAGCTTCGGCAAGTGATCAACTAACTCCTTCGTGACTTCAAAGGAATGTGTGTTGGACAAGCATCGCGGAGGGTTAACTACAACAATATTCATGATAGATGAGAGGAGATTCAAAATAGGGTGTGAGGACTCATCTTGTCATCTGGCCCTCCTTCTAGAGCCAGAAATTTTGATGGTGTTGGACCCACCAACATGTTAGGGAATCTCCTTGGTAATAAGTCCCAACTAGACCTCAGACCGTTTGGAGTAGGAGTCCTAGTAGTGGGTAGTACGGTATCGCCTTGACTTTGGTTGCGCATAGAGGTGAGTAAGATGTAATTGTTGGTAGCAAGGGTGTGACCTTGCAGCAAGTCAAGGAAGGTGCATGAAAGGCTCTAACACACAGAAGGGGGGAAGAGTGCACCCCTTAGAAACCTGTGATATCGTGCAGCTTGAAAGGGAACACATGAGAAGAAAGACACCACAAGATGGAAAGAAGGATAGCCGATGATCTAAAGTGATGGATTATATCAACAACACGCTTTGATAATATTCATACAAACACATACAGAATATTCCATTCATACATGCATAAATTATAGCTACATACATCATTAGTGTAACCAAGATAACCGAACTACAATAAAAATATATGCATGAAACGTGTTGGCTCTGTTATATTAAAAGAGTGAAAAATCCAATCATACATACAACCATGACAACCACTAACCCTGATAGTGAAGCATTACAGTCATTATCATCTTCTCCTCCAAAGAGATGTACTAGCTTTGCAATGTGTAGAAGCCAAGGCTCGTTACAGTACACTCCAAGCTTTCTCTAAGTTATACCTATAGGAAGACTGGCTTCCAAAAGCCTATACAATGAGTTATGAGTATCTATAAATAGCAAAGGGTCGGGTGACCCTTGACATTTCCCCTTTGTGACTCTTCACCTACCCTCACGACTCTTCAACTTACACATGATTGTCACATTCTACTATTGACACTTGGTCTTTCAAATTACAACAAGTTTACAATACAATCTGCACATGTAACCGTGTGAGACAAAATAGGCTTGAGTAAGCCATGCAAGACATCACTAAGACTCGGAAAACTGTGGGAAGACTAACTCTTTGACATCCTCTTGATGATCGATGGTGGCGAACTAGTACCAAGCTTGGTAGCCTATGTACTCTGTGGTGACATCCTTCTGAAAGTGAACTCTTGCCTCTGTTGCATCTAGGTACACTATTTTGGAACCTCTGTCCAACTCATCATATAGCATGCACGTCATAGTATTGAGTACAAATGGACTAGTGACATGCTGATGCATAGTGTCTTCGCTCATTGCAAGTCTGCATTGGTGGCTATGCACATAAATTGATCAAAGTACATGTCCAGCTCTAGTCGAACTTGGTTCTTTGTCTTCACCTCGGTGAGTGTGCCAATGGATGGGATCACATGCGTGCACACAATGACATCCATGCTCCTAAACACTCGTGCATGTGAAGTTTGTGAGCTGGTGATGAGCTGCGGGAGTTCCTCATAGTTCTGGATTTGACTCTAGATGCGTGCCTTCAAGTCCACTGCCTTTGGATTCATCATCTTTGGCAAGTACAATGGGGCTCCCTTGTACCTCATTGTTCATATTTGCATGTGATTGAGAGCAGTGTGTATATCTGACAAGATGTGCAATCTCCTATCACATCATTGTTTCCAACCGTTAAGATGGACAACTAACTTATGCACAGTGCCGAATGTGAAGTACATCTTCCACACGACTGTCTCAAGAGATGATACTTCATCAAGTATATCCTTCCTCAACTTTGCTCTAGCGGATGTTGTAACTTGCTCTTCTCCTTGCTTGGTTGCTTGTAGCTCCTTAGCCATGCGCTCGTTCTCCACTATCAAGAATCTAACACTCGAGTTGGTGGCTTCGGCATATGCCTTGGTAGCATCGGCAAATGCAGTTGGATGGCTGCGCACGTCGGACACGATCACTCGTTCTTCAAATTGCGTATGAGATACATGGACATCTGGAGTGGGCACTCTACACGACTGCACAACTCTATGTTGTGATTCATCAAAAGATATGTTGTGAACACCCGCTTGTTGGCTTAGTGGGGCCTGACCCAGGTTCAGAAGTGATTTAGCCAAGCAAATCCTGGTACTACTGGCCCTTTCGGCAACAGTCAGCGGAGCACGGACTGAGGTCTCACCCGAAGTAGTATGGGAGGGTGCTAGAACCAGGTTTTTGCACCCTGGGGATGTCTGATATGAGGTGATTGGGACGCAATCCAACCTTCGCACTTACTGTGCTACGCACACCAATGGGCACCCCGCGTCCTACAATACCGCCTTCGTGTAGTTCTAACTGCAACGCGACCTGTGTTATTTACCCAAGTATTTCTTAATTAGGCTCTGTTAGCTGATTACTTAGATTATTTTCATATATAAGCATTCATACAAGTATTCATCAATTGCGCGTAGTATATAAACAGAGTAAAAGTAATGCATAACATCAAAATACAGATTCAAGAACAGATGCACAAAGTAAACTTCTCTTTATTAACTTTCAATCCCAAGTACAGACCCAACTCCGCCCTATGCACTTAGCTGCAGGGGTCCACGCACTTAGCTGTGGACTCTACTAGGCGCACTTAGCTGCAGAGCCTCTTCCTACTGCTATGACCCAGTACCCTTCAGATTCAACTCTAACCTTGAACCATGCCTTCACTATTCTATCTTTCATCACCTCCCTTTACACTTAGAGCCTCGCTCTATTTATACAATCCCATGGTCCATGGACCATGGGTAGGCTGACACAAATTTACATTAAATTACAATATTTTAGGGTGGATAGCCCTATGACTCATCCTAGACTTCGCGCTCCGCGCCCAAAATTCGCGGAGTCTTATA
The DNA here is from genome assembly GCA_000404065.3 of Pinus taeda. Taxonomy (NCBI): domain Eukaryota; kingdom Viridiplantae; phylum Streptophyta; class Pinopsida; order Pinales; family Pinaceae; genus Pinus; species Pinus taeda. The sequence continues at coordinate 28,500 of APFE031168506.1, read as the reverse complement.
ATATAATTGACCAAAACTTGGGCTTTGAGCCCAAAAACATGTTGCGGGGGATCCCATGCCCAACATCTTCCACATGATTGTCTCGGGAGATGATACTTCATCAAGTATATCCTTCCTCAACTCTTCTCTGGAGGATGTTGTAACTTACTCTTCTCCCTACCTGGTTGCTTGTAGCTCCTTAGCCATGCGCTCGTTCTCCGCTATCAAGAATCTAACACTCAAGTTGGTGGCTTCGGCATATGCCTTGGTAGCATTGGCAAATGCAGCTAGATGTCTGCACACATCGGACATGATCACTCATTCTTCAAATTGCGTAGGAGATACATGGACATCCGGTGTGGGAACTCTGCGTGACTATACAATTCTATGTTGTGATTCATCGAAAGATATGTTGTGCACACCCGCTTCAGGATTGTCCTCAAGGATTTCAGTGTCTCCTTAGTCACTTGGGATTTTCTCTACTTTCGGATTTGGTGAAGTCGGTGAAGTGGCCTCCTGGTGCTATGGCATGAGTTCAATGTCCTAATCTAACTTGGTTTGAACAATATCCATGTCCATCTACTATAGCATTTGTTCAATCTCCTAAGAAAAGTCCTCCTCCTATGACTGCTCACCCTGTCTACTATGTGGCAATTGTTTGGTTTAATCAATAACCTGTATGGGCACAGTTTCATCAATATGTGTATGTTGCACCTGCTATTGTTCCTATCCCTACTATGATTCCTTCTCTCTTCCATGCATATCTTGTTCTTGCCTGAGTTGTCGCTTCAAATCCTGCAACTCCTTTTCTGCTTCCTCTAGCTTTTCCTTCTCCCTTTGCCTTTTCATAATCCTTCTGCCACATTGTCCGATCTTCACCTCTATCTCCAAAGCTACTTTCAACACAATTGGATCTGCTTTGATCTTGCATCTTTGCTCTGCCTCTGTGCTATCAGCAACATTCCTCTTACCTTAGTCAACCGCAGGTTTGCTGCCCTCTGCTACTGCTGATGATGCTACTCTTTGAGATGTCGTTGCCTTCTACATTGTTATCCATTCTATAGCCATGCTAACCAATTCATTGAGCCTTGAGAAGTGATAGCAATATCTCCACAAGTATTCCTCGAGACAATGACACGCCCCGTGGATCCAAGGATGATACACTTTTCCACAATGTTCCTTCACTAAGAAATGTGGGTCATATGGATTAAAAATTCTAGTGTTGAAGGTGAACCTCTTGAATTCCTCCATCTCAGCCTCAACATGCTTAAGATTTTGGATCTCATACAACCTGATCTGTAAAGGAAGAGCAGGCCAAGGTGCCTTATTCTTCCTCTGCAGTCTTGATGACAACCCTGTTGCTACCTCTTACATGATCATCTTATCCATGGAAAACTTCGGTAAAACATGTTGAGCCTTCTCCACATTGTACATCCAGATGAAGGTGACAAGGGGTGAGGCATACTAATATTGTATGTCAATCAATGCCTCCATCCCTACAACATGCAAGGAGGATCTTGCTCAAAGATCATCCTATACAACGAAGTGATGAAGTGATCTGATAACTGTATTATAACTCCACGGAAGTTGCATTCATAGAACAACATGCAATAAGTGTGCACATAGGTTTCTAAAGGTGTCCATGACCAAACCAAGCCTGGGAACTGCTGACGAGCACAGATCACATCAAGTATGTAAGTGAACATGAAAAGATTTTCTTGCTAACCCTTGGGTGGATTCCGGGCTTCTGTTATTTGCTCCTTCAACCAGAGAGCCGACATGTCGGACTAGTTGAAAGGTCTTCCTTCGTTCGCCAGTTGATCCAACGCAATCACCAAACTCTGTGGGAATATTTCTGTACTCTCTTGGTCGTATAAGCGACATGCAAAGATGACCAAGAGATGATAAGCTTTACATATTATTCTTGTCTTGTACACTTGGTTGGGTGTTTTCCTGAACTTAGAGAGCTCTTTCACCCAGCTCTTCAAGATGTCTTTTGAGTTTTCATTGCTACTGGTTCTGGTGAAGGGCACATCCATTATGACCGCTAGTTGCGGGAAGTGATAAATCTCCTGAAAGTCCTGTACCCTGAAGGTTGCAAGTTATGTTCCACTAACACTACTTAACACCATTGTATCTAGATTAATATGCGAGACAATCCAATGGATCATGTCCGCACATGGGAACGCGAGATACCTACATGCAATCCGGTACAAGCCAGACTTGTGAATGTTGACATATACTCTGCGATCCTCTAGATTCTCCTCAAATGTGCCTGAAAAGATGTTGTTATTGTCCTGCCATTTCATCTTGATCTCCTTGCCTATGAACAACTTACTGTCTTGATAGATGGGCAAGCTCATAGACACTTGCTCAACTTCATCTCCAGTTGCACTCTCAACGGTGTCCTTTGACCCTGCTCTCTTGGAAGCTATTGTACCTGTACTACTGAGAGATGGACGAACACCTATGATACCTGGAGATAGAGAAACACTCATGGAAAGCACAATGTCAGTTGAAAACCAAAAGAAACTTGAGGTCTGACATGCAACACACCTGGGTGATTGACTAGAAGGTTTGTGCAATTTTCACCGGGAGGCTGGGAGCCTGACTGCCAGAACTACGCAAAACATAGTCTGGACTGTCAGTGGGCTGAATAGCTATTGAAACTATGCAAAGCACAGTCCAGCTTGGCCTACTGAAGACTGAAATTCCGCAATGCAAAATTGTAGTCAGCTTGACTGCAACCTAGTCAAACTGCATTTGCACAATTCTGGAAGCCAATGGGGCATTGCCTTTCAGAATTGAGTAGAGCAAGCCTGGGAGGTTAGTGTGAGGCAAGCTTTACTTGATTCGTTGGAGGAATACAAGTCCTTACATCCTATAAATGAGCAGTGCAAGCTAGGGAAGGCAAGGTCTAGGCCAAGACAACCCAGTCTCGCCGACGGGTGACTAAAAAACGGTAAATGTTGAATGCATGTATGCAATCACTGAGTATAGGATTTAGTAAACGGGAAAACAAGTAAGTGTGTGAAGGGAGTTCTTGTAACAAAAATAGGTCACTAAGATGTTGGATTATGATTTTGAAAACATCTAAAAATAATGGAAGCAAAATGTTGTTGCAGATGCACTCTCAAGAAGGGATGAATTTGTGGAAGTATTTCTCTATGGAATTTCTATTATCCAACCTAAATGGATAACTAAATCAAGGGAGTAATGGAGAATGATGACAAGGTGTGGACACTCATTCAAAATTTGCAACAAGTGTTGGACATTAGATAAACCAACGCTCCCCGTGTGTTTCGTGACATGGACCAATCGCCTCTCGTGGATCCTCATCTCTAGCGATGCAGTCGTTGACTAACACATGTGGATTTTGGTCTAAAGGCAGTCATGATTCCCACCAAGTGGTATCAGAGTGTAGATCATGAGTTCAATACACACCTGACTCGCATTGGGGGAAGATTGTTGGGCATTGGATAAACCAATGCTCTCTGTGTATTTCGTGACATCGACTAACAGCCTCTCGTGGATCCTTATCTCTAACGATGTGATCGTTGAATAACACCTGTGGGTTTTGATCCAACAACAATCGTGATTCCAAACAACAAGATCCGAGTACGTCATATACATTTGCCTGGAAAAATGACTCATTATGGTACAAAGATCGCTTATATCTATGTAATATTTCCCAACTCAAGCAAAAGATTCTTTCACCTCTCCTTTAGGAGGGCGCTCAAGATTTCTAAAAACTTACCACAGGCTCAAGAAGGAATTTTTCAGGATGGCCTTAAATATGATAGTCAGAAGTTTGTGGCAGAATGTT
>APFE031168491.1:0-14724 GCA_000404065.3 Pinus taeda | reverse complement strand
TGATTTCTAAACCGGCCCATCAATTGAAATTGCATCTATATGCCCTTAAGCATTTTTGTAGAGCAGTGGGGATACAATTCAATACTAGCAAGACCAAAATAATGATTTTCTCTAATAAAAGGAAGCGGAGCCAACATACGTTCTTCTTTGAAGGCAACATTCTTGAAAAAGTAAATGAGTATAATTACCTCGGGATTGATTTCAAAAACAAACTTAATTGGGAGGATTGCAAAAAAAAGAGAATTTTTGGAGTGTGGAAAGCATTATATGCTCTTCAAAACAGATGTAGAGAGCGAAAGTTATGGGATTGGAAAAAAATTAAAGTGCTTTTTGGACTCCTAGTTTGTCTAGTGATGCTATATGGGTGTAAATTGTGGGCTAGCAACACCCCTGTCTCAAAACGGAAACAAATTGAGAAGATCCAAAAATGCTTGATCATGAGCAAGTTCAAATTAAAAATTTCGGTACCTTATGAGATAACATTGAGTGAAACAGGAGCAACTCTCATCAAAGCAATTGTTATGGTGTAGCTCATAAGATATCTAAAAAGAATTGAGAAAATGGGAATAGGTAGATGGCCTAATGTTATCTTCAATGGAGGCATGAGTGAATGAAAGAAAACATGGATGAAACAAAAACACATATGGATGAAAAGGAATATCCACCTCAATGCATGTCCCACGGATAGCAAGGAGCTAAAGAAATTTTTTATGGAAAAGTTTCGTAAATGGGTATGGGGAAAAGAGTTTGGTAGACAAAAGAAGTACTACATTGAGGAATTCAACCCTACGTGTGATCTACAACAAAAACAGTTCATTGGAGTTAGCATTCCGTGGAGGGCAAAGGTTCTTATTGATCCATTAAGAACCAACTCGCATCAACTTCGGTGTGAAATAGAACGATGGAAAAGGCCTAAAGAAGCTTGGGAAGAACAAGTGTGTACATTTTGCACGTCTGAGGCAATGGAATCGGAAAAACATTTCATTTTGGAATGTGATGCATTCAAAGACATTAGAGAAAGTTATGGGAATATGTTAGCATCAATTTATTGGCATTGTCTTTTCAACGAGGGGATTGTTGGAAGGATGGGCCAGCTTATCATCAATTTGAATAAGAAAAGGATTGAATTGCAAAAGGAGAAAAGTAGGGAACTAATGGTCCCATAGACTATTTTTAGTCTCGTGGATATTAAAATATCATTTCATTTATTTATGTTTTCTTTCACAGAATTATGACTTATGAGTGTATGACCTATGTATAGGAGGAGGAGAGTGTGTATTTGCATGACACCATTATCGTTGGAAAGCCACAAACTGGTGAGGTGAAGAATTTGTTCCAGTGAGTATACCAATTTGAGGTGAAGGAGTTGTTTCAGTGAGTTCTATTGTTGGATGAGGCCACTTGGAGGTTGTTTTTTCACGAGGCCATTGCTCTGGAATTGAGGGTGGTCTATCCCTATCACTGGCTCACATTTTTTAGCACTTGATGAGAGCAAAAATCCTGGAGGAGGAGAGATCCATTGACGCCGCATTGAGACCTGCATTGCCTACTGTTTTTCAGGCCCTTTGATTTGTTGTACACATATCCAAGTTTGACAACCTGGTCATCTGGACTGTTGGAGAGCTTGTCTTTGGTTTCTTTCTCTGGAACAATATTTGCTAGTGGTAAATCGAGGGAAGAAATCCATTTCTTGATAGTCACATTTCTTGAGAGCCACGAACAAGCATGTATCATATAGTTTGGTGGAGTCAACCTCTTTGGTGTCGTTGATCATCTTCCACAAATTCCTTGGCCATAAATCCAACATGTTCACAAAGAGTAGAATGGTCCTCCTTGTATTCTATTTTCGTGTTATGCATAGAGGAGGGATTCTAGGTGTAACGATGGCAGTAGGGTCTGCAAAAGCTGGATTTTTTGGGTGGCAACAATCCTGATAGACAAGGTAGGGCAAAGGCCTTTATTACTAACAATCGTAATTGGTTCGACTATATCTCTAGTAGCTTTGGCCTCAAGCTTGGTGATTATAGGGAAGTCATCAACTATCGGAATGGAAAGTGAAGAGACTAACAACTTGATCGAAATCACAACCATCAATAATGTGGCATTCTTCTCAGTTGGAATGGGGCCTATTAACCTGGTGTTGTGAGTGTCCTACATCTTGCATCCTAACTTTGCTAATTTGAATTCTTCAGAATTCTCACCCATGATATGAAAACACTATAGAGATTATATGAGAATGCTTTCAAATTTTGTCACATATATTGTAAGTTGAAAGAGATTCTCATTATGCTCTATTGAGATGTACGTGTCTTTGTTGAAGATGTGTTTGGTTAGTTGTCTATAGAATTTGGTCTAAGGATAGCATGTGACAGCGATGATGAGTTCAATACAGGGACTCTCATGCTCTTCTAAAATAGCTATCAGACATGTATGTTTCAGTTATGTATAATTTTGTTTTGTAAATGGTGCAAAACCAATCAATGACCAATGTTGCATAATTCAAATTAGTGGTTCTTGGCACTCGAAAACGCTTGAACATATAACTAGTTTGATTTTGTTTATATATTGTTATGATTTGTTGTTCCTGACGCTCGAAAACCCTTGAAAAATGACTACATGTTATAGTATGAGATCCTTGTGTCCTAGACAAGTCAAATTGTATGATAAACTTTTGAACACATCCAATATCCACACCACCTTCCTAGCAATTGATGGATAGTCGAAAGAAAAATATCCAACATATGGTGGTAGGTCCCTAGATTGGTTCATCACTTGACAGCCTTTATCGCAGAAGATTCGACGATCCAAGTATGTCAACAATGTTGATCTTACAAGTTTTTCAACGATGGTTTGAGACAGTTGTACCTTAAATGAGTCAAGTGGGAAGATCGAAGATTGTGGTGGAGAAAGAGCATGGTTTGTGAGATTTTAGAGTGGGTAGAAGTGCCAACGAAGACCATATCAGACAGATGTGACTTACATGTGAAATGTACTTTGCGATTCAAGTAATGTTAATTTTGTAATGTAAGTGTTAAGGGAGGGACTTGGAAATAATGCATACATTAGTATATTGACAGATTTGGTTTGTTGGTTTTTGGAGTCCACTGAGATATTTTCTCAACAATATTCTACTATCTTATACTATGTTGGATCTCATATGCACTATATATATGTGATGTATTTTAGTTTCAAAGTGGTAATATACCAATAGTTTTGTGTGGAATCTTTGTGTTGTGTATTCTCCTCAAATTTCTATGTCTTCTATGATAACATTTGAAGGCTAATATAAAATTCAAAAAATGCAAATATGAATTTTGAAAAAGAAGATATGTGAAATGTGATGGAACAAGGAACAATAGCCAACATTTATTACAACATGATTGAGAGATAGAATGCACGATAAAAGGAAAGCTAGGGTGAATTTGTGTTCATACATGACTTTACAAGATTGTGGAGGTTCTTAAGACAAGATTAAGTTTCTGGAAACCAAATCCTTGGTTGCAACCATTTTTGTGTATGTTAGATAGCCTAATATGTTGTAGCTCATCATTTGGAAGAAGCCACACTAGTAAAGAGGTATGCAATTGTTCTCTATTAAATTATTTTGAAGAACAATGATGTTTATTGTTTGATATTGTAAAGTTTTTCTTTGCTCTGCATGTGGGTTTCCTACTGTCCATATTTTTCAATGTGTGCATTATAATATCAAACGCACTTTTCCCATCTCTACTATGGATAAAATGACACAACTATATAGATGAAATGACTAGTAAACATCGATAAGCATCAAAACACTTATCTCATGATACATCTCACATTACCAAGGTTTAAAAAAAGCCAATACCATGGCTTACTAATATCACATGCCTTAAAAACCATAACTCGTGTTCATGTGACATTTTTTAATTTAATCAATTTAATTAAAATGGGCATAATGACTTTTGAGTTAAATCTCAACCTTTGATCTATGATTACTACTAAAAATATTCTAGAATATTCCATGGAGGTTGTATCCCTACCATCCTTTTAATATTCTAGAATTTTCCATGGAAGTTATATCCCTACCATCCACCTAACAATTATTTATAATTAAAAGAAAAGTCTAGAAGTCTTATTCCAAAATAAACACACCTTAATCTACCTAATTACAAGTCCATTATAGTCTCATTTGGTATCTAAATTACTCACATTTTCAAAGTGGATTCTTAGAATATTCCATGGAGGTTGTATCCCTACCATCCACCTAATATTCTAGAATATTCCATGGAAGTTATATCCCTACCATCCACCTAATATTCTAGAATATTCCATGGAAGTTACATCCCTACAATCCACCTAATAATTATTGATAATTAAAAGAGAATTCTAGAAGTCTTATTCCAAAATAGGCACACCTTAATCTACCTAATTACAAGTCCATTATATTCTCATTTGGTATTTAAATTACTCACATTTGCAAAGTGGGTTTAACCTCCATAAAAAACTAGTTGGTTAGCATGATACCAATCCATTACAATCTCATTTGATATCTAAATTACTCACATTTGCAAAGTGGGTTTAACCTCCATAAAAAAATAGTTGGTTAGCATGACTTGGTGCATATTCAATGTCCCAAAAGATTGAAAAGGTAGTGCAACCATATAAATTAAATGGTTGGTAAGAGTCTAAAGGCATCAATCCATAATAAACATCAAAACACACACTTTATTATGCATCTCATGTTGCTATAAAAATCATAAAGCTAACTAAATTATGACTTTAATTTTAAATTATTGTTATTATTGCTATTAATTCTAAAAGGAATTAATATATCATTTAAACATATATACATTTAAAAAAACATGAAAGAAGATTCTTAACCATGGAGATTTACCCCCACTTTACCATGGATATTATTAATCTGTAAATAGACTTTATTCCAATACCATGGCTTATCAATACCACATGTCCGACTTTATCCCAATATCATGGCTTATCAATACCACATGTCCAAAAAAAATCACAACCCACTTCAAATGTCATGTGTTCATATCACATTTTTTTTAATTAATCAATTTAATTAAAATGGAAAAAAAAATATATAACTACTTTGGAGATAAATCTCAACCTTTGATGTGTGTATACTACTATGAAGATTCTAAAATATTTTATGGAGGTTAAATCTCTACCATCCACCTAATTTAATAATTATTGATAGTTAAATTAAAATTCTAGAAGTTGTTTTCCAAAATAAACACAATGTGTAGTAATAATAATAATAATAATAAAATTGAAAATGAATAATAAAAATAATAAAATAAAATTGAAAAATGAATTATAAGAGCTCCATTACAACTCAAAATTTACTTAGTTGAAAACTGATTTTTATGCCATTTCACCTAGCTTTGTTATAGTGCAAATAATAATAGGTAATTCCATTTGAAAGATTTTTACCTTCTTGAATTTACCCATCGTAAAAAGATGAAAATATTCCATCAAAATGATTACCATATAATGTTGTATGTGATTTCATTTTTAGCTTTCATCAATACTCATTTCATGTGAAAGGTAAAAAATATATGTTAATGCTCTCAAAAGGCAAAGCTGTAAAGTGAATTTATGGGCATAATTGGGATACTTCTTCATATGGTTCTATTACTTATTTATCCCTTCATTGTACCCATATATATTTGATTCTTTAATTAGAGATTTATGAATTACAACAATATGCATTTAATAATAGTATTGTCTTTCTTTATTTTGCATGCAAAGATAATTTTTAATAGTCATGGTTAATGATGGCGCCCAGCCCAAACGCCCCTTGCAATTATATGATAGGTAATATATTTTGGTGGTTTGACAAATATGTATGGAAATGATTTATGCAATCGTTATATGGTTGATTAAAGCAATCAATTGAATGGACACGCGTAAGAAGTGCACTGGTTATACTTTGCGTTTGGTGTGACAATTAATGAAACCTTTAATACAGTCCTTGCCTGGGTAAATGTAATTCCCGCTCGTCTCTAGACTCTTCTCCCAGTTTGTCTGCTCGTTGCGTCATTCTTCATTGTTAGCTGTGAGTTTGTTGCCGAGCTCTGCAAGTCAAGATGTTGTGGTCATGCGTTGAACTGTGGTTCTGTTTGTCTGTCTTGGCGTGCATGCGGTTACTCGTTCCTCGGTCCGTGGCTTGTGTTATTCCACCAAGCAGTGGTCTGGTGAGTTCTATGTCGGGTGTTGGTTCTACCCTATTACAACATCTTCAGGTGGTGCATGCGAATTCGACAGTGGCATTCTTACTCCAGTTGGCTTCTCCAACGATGGCTTGTCCTCAGATTGGCATTATGGTTCCCTTCGGCTTCCAGCTCAGTATTCAGGTAAATTATCCGGTCCCTGTTTCAATTTCCAACGCCTTCTTCTTCAGGTTTTAATCCGGATCGCCCCTTGTTCGTTACAGTCGATGGTTGTGGTTTTTGGGTTTGTTTTTGCTCGCTACTACTGTGAGCTCTCAGGTATGGACACATCCCTGGCTCGTCCTCTGCATTTGCTTTCCTTCCAGTCGATGTTTGTTTTAACTTTGGGTGTATGTTGTCCCCACAGGTACTGAGGGCTTCAATAGGAGGGCACATCCAAGACTCTTTCTGGCCCTATCCGGTAGGCTCTGTCACTATGTGTCTGTTGAATACCTTGTATGACTCTGTCAACTATTTCCTTAGTCTGTGTCAGTTAGGCCTTCAAACCCTCGCCTAGGGTTTCACCGTTCTTGCTCGGTGCTTGTCTTGTTGTGTTGATTAGTCGAACTTGGAACCCTCATCCAGGGTTTGCAAACTATGATCTTACGCTTATACAGCCTTCGGTACCTTGTTCGGTTGTAACTCTTTTTGTGATTCTGGAAATGAAAAATGACATTTACGATGTAACAATACATAAATATGATTACCTGAGGTTTTTGTGACTCATATTCACCATTCCGTCATTGTAGCTGCTATTGTATATTGTTGGTTTGTTTAATTAAGTTGTTTGGATTCGTTCTCTTGAACGTTGTTGATGTGTTATCAGTAGAATGATACTCTGGCTCGTTTACTTAGCCAGTAATGGCTCTGCTCGTATCTGTGGTTTCTGTCCCATAGCTGCAACCTTCTTTGTTTGGGACTATTCTTAACGCAATTAAATAAAATGTTTGTTTCTCCTGGTTAACACAATCGAAAAGATTTGATTTACAGAACCTGTAGCAAATGGTTATTCATGCATAGATTATCCTCAATCAGATTTCTTAACAAATAGAAATAACAGACAGATGAACAGCTGCTTGGATTTCTTCTGTTAATATTTTTTTATTAGTGTGAGTGATCTTCAACTGAACACCTCTTTTGTCTTGCTTCGTTACATTTATAGCTACTCAGTTCCAGTTCTTTCAGTTGAGTTTTTACAGTTATATGGTTATTAATCAGTTGCTCTATGCTACGGCAAGATTTGTTTTTCAGTACATATGTCTTTTCTTTTCCTGCTAAAACAAAAAGATAACCCTGATTTGCTAACAACAAACAACACCAGATCCTAACTATGTAACTGTTTTTTAACTAAATGAGAGTAAACAAAAGTAACAATCCTACCTAATTTCTTGTTGACCATCATAATAAAAAAAAAACTAGGAAAAGTAAATTCATTGTCCTTCGGCCTGGCTGAGACTTCACCTGGTCATGGTGAGCTAGATGCTACTGCATCAGGCTCCCGGGGCAAAAAGAAATCATGGCTCCGGTCCATGAGCTTCTTGACAGAAGTACCTGTCTGTTCGATCTGCCTAGCATCAAGCCACGAACTGTCCTCAATTGGACGGTTCCTCCACTTGACCAGGTACTGTAAGTACTCCTTTCGTCGAGTTCGTTTCGCCACCTGAGTGTCAAGAATGCTCTCGATCTCGGGAGGTGGAATGTAAGGCATCTGTCTCTTCCAAGCTCCTCCTTCGCCCTGAGTGCCTTGTGTGGGTCGCATGGTTCCTTCATCTTCCTTCTCTTCTGGGTCGGTCGTATAGGGAAACAAGTCTGCTACATTAAAAATAGGTGAAATGCCTATTCCTGGTGGCAACTAGATCTCATAGGCATTTGCTGAAAACTTTCGATGAATTTTGCAGGGTCCTATTTTCTTGTACTTCAACTTATTGTACGTACCTTTAATAAAACGTTCCTTGCGCAAATGTGCGAGGACTTCGCCTCCTACTTCGTACTGTACCTCCTTTCTCCGCAAATCTGCTTGCTGTTTGTACTTTAAACTGCTGTCCTGCAACTTAAGTTTCACCTATTCGTGCAAATCCCTCATCGCGTTAGCGAAATCTTCTCCGTCCGCGCTTCGCCGTTCTTGTAGTCCAAGATCCCACAATTCATGCACTCCACGAGGATGCATGTCGTATAGGATTTGGAAAGGGCTCAAGCCTGTGCTGCGGTTGGGTGAATCGTTGTAAGCAAATTCTGCCTGCGCCAGCACTTGATCCCACATCCGCAAGTTCTCTCCCACTAGACTTCGCAGCAGATTCCCTAAGCTCCTGTTTACAACTTCTGTCTGTCCGTCCGTCTGAGGGTGGTAAGCAGAACTGTAACTCAGCTGAGCATTCATCTTTTTCCACAGGGTACGCCAAAAATGTCCCGTGAATTTCACGTCCCTGTCTGACAGGATGGATTTGGGTAATTCGTGTAACCTGACAATCTCATCAAAAAACAAGTGGGCCACGTGGGTGGCATCACTAGTTTTCCTGCAAGGAATAAAATGTGCCATTTTCGAAAATCTATCCACCACTACCATTACCGAGTCGTACCCTCACTGTGTCTTAGGTAGGCCTAAGACGAAATCCAAGCTGATGGAGTCCCATGGTCTGCCTGGAACAGGTAACGGTGTATACAGTCCTGCGTTCTAGCTGTGTCCCTTTGCTAATTGGCACACTTTGCATCTAGCTACGAATCGTCGCACATCTCTCTACATCCTTGGCCAAAAATAAAAGTGTTTGAGCTGCTCGAGTGTTTTATCCACGCCGAAATGTCCGGCCAAACCTCCGCTATGCTTTTCTCGAATAATGTTCTCCCTCATCGAGCATTCTGGTATGCGCAGTTGTCCGCCCTTGAACAGCAATTTCTCCTGTAAATTGTAGTCTAACCAAGGGCTATTATTCCTCACCAAGGGGTTCTGGCATGCCTCATAGGCCTCCTTAAAGTTTGCATCTACCTGGTACAAATCCTGTAAGTGCTCAAACCCCAGCACTTGCACAGTGCTTTCCTGCAAAAGTAGAGCTTTCCTACTCAGCGCATCTTCTACTTTATTAGCTTGCCCGCTAATGTGTTTCAATATGAAATTAAAGCTCTGTAGGTACTCCACCCATTTGGCATGCTTGTGGTTCAGTTTGTGCTGCTGCATTATGTACTGTAATGCAGAGTTATCTGAAAACAGCACGAACTCATTTCCTAACAAGTAGTGCCTCTAGTGTTTTAGTGCCTGTACGACCACATAAAACTCCTTATCATATGATGAGTATTTCTGTCTACTCTCATTCAGCTTTTCGCTGAAAAATGCTACAGGCTTATCCTCTTGACTGAGAATAGCTCCAATTGTTGTCCCACTGGTATCACAGCGAACCTGAAATAACCTCTGGAAATCTAGTAACCTCAGGATCGGCCTTTCAGTAATATTTTTCTTTAACAACTAGAAGCTTCTCTCCACTGCTTCTGTCCACCGAAAAGGTTGGCTGGACTTCTTAATAGTATCCAGCATTGGCGCACAAATATCGCTGAAATTTCGTATGAACTTCCTATAAAAGCTTGCTAATCCATGGAAACTACGTACCTCAAACAAGTTTTTCGGAGATGGCCAATTCACTATTGCTACCACCTTCTCCGGATCCATCTTCAATTCATTCTCTGCTATTACAAAGCCCAGATAAATCAATTCCTTCTGTAGAAAGGTACATTTTTTCAAGTTTATTAGCAGTTTGTTCTGCTGTAATTTCTCCAGCACCTTACGCACATGTTGAAGGTGTTCTGCTCTTGTCCTGCTAAAGATAAGTATGTCATCCAAATAAACTATCACAAACTTCCCAATATACTCCTTCAGCATCTCATTCATTAGTCTCATGAATGTACTGGGTGCATTGCTCAGCCCAAATGGCATGACCAGCCATTCGTACAGCCCCTCATTCGTCTTAAAGGTTGTCTTCCATTCGTCCCCCTCGCGTATTCGTATCTGATGGTACCCGCTCTTCAAATCTATCTTGGATAAATACGCGGCCCTGCTTAAACAATCCATCATATCATCCATTCAGGGTAATGGAAACCTGTACCGAATGGTGATCTTGTTGATGCCTCTTGAGTTGGTGCACATCCGCCACTCTCCTCCCTTCTTGGGGGCGAGGACTGTCGGAACAGCGCAAGGGCTTAAGCTCTCTCTTATCAATCCCTTGTCCAACAATTCTTGCACCTGCTTCCTAATTTCTTCATTGTCCTTGGGGCTCATTCGGTATGCCGCTTTGTTCGGCAAACTGGCTCCGAGTATGAAGTCAATGTGATGACTTATGCTCCTTCTGGGGGGTAACTTGTCTGGCAAGTCATCTACAACTATGTCCGTAAACTCCTCCAACATTTGCTGGATCTCCATAGGTAAATCTGCTATCTCTGTATGCAATAACACTGTCCTGGCCATCTTCACCACTGCGTAACCTATCTCGTTGTCCTCAACCTATTTAAGGAACTGTTTTCCACTCACCAGCAATGCTCTGTTTTCACCTGTCTCAGCTGCCCCTTCTTCTTCTTTGATAGGCACAAGCGTATGCTTGATTCCATCCTTCACGAATTTATAACAATTCGTCACTCCATCGTGTGTCACCTTCCGATCTTATTGCCAAGGTCTGCCCAACAGGATGTGACAGACATCCATTGGCATGATGTCGCAGACAACTTTGTCCTTGTATCTACCTATTTGAAATTCCACTTCGCTTTGTTCATCCACCAGTAACTGATGGCCTTTTTGCAGCCACGAAACCCTGTAGGGATTGGGATGCTTCAGACGTTTCAATTCCAGATTTTCTACCATCTCTGTAAATACTAAATTGTCGGTACTATCACTGTCTATAATTAATTTACAGCACTTACCTCGCGATTTACAAACTGTTCTGAATAAAGACTTTCGTTGTGTCTGGTCGGTGACCTCTTTAACTGGTTTTAACAACACTTTATGTAGTACTAAAGCTTCCCCTGTCTCTGGAATATTCTCCGCTTCTTGGGGAGGCGCTGTCGCTTCTTCTGGTTGTGCCTCTTCCTCGGCCGTTACCTCTGCCCCAATGGGATGACCTTCCACCCCTCATATTATCGCCTTTGTCTGCGGAACCAGAAGCTCTCGAACTGTTGCCTTCTTCATTACTGCTAGCAGTCCACCCTCTTCCATAGGACTGGCCTTTCCCTCTGCTGGCCCCTCGTCCTCTCCGGGCGTTCTGTCTTTTGGTGATTTTCTCCTCAGCCTTCATTGCACTCTGATACGCTTCCTCAGTGTTATTCGGTGACAAAATGCTAATTTCATCCAAAATATCCAGCCTTAATCCATTAACATACCTAGTTGTCCTTTCCGCTGTATCTTTTGTATATCCTACCCACAAATTCACCCGATATAACTCCTCAGTATATTCCCTTACCGTCAATCCTTTCTGCCTCAGATTCTGCACCTGCCTGTGCAGCGCAATCTGATAGTCCCTTGGCAGAAATCTGCCTTTTAATTTGGCCACCATCCTTGACCAGGTTTTGATCGGCAGTTTGTTCATTCTTTTCCTCTCATTCTGGACGTTGTCCCACCATAGGGATGCGTTTCCTTTCAATTTTGTCGTAGCAAACCGAACTCTACGGTCTTTGCTGACTTCCTCACACTCGAAGTACTTATCCATCTCACTAATCCAATCCAGTAAGACTTCAATAGACAGGCTGTCGTCATATGTCGGGAGTTTTGGTTTGGGTTTACTGCTTGCTACTAAAACAGACCTCAACAACCTTACTTCTGCAAATTCTTCTTCTAGTCCATCTGCTGCTGCTTCAGGTTCTTCCTCACTCTCATCGCCCATCTCCGAGTCTCGTCGTCTACCTGCTTCTACTGCCTCCAAATGGGCAGCGAGAATTCGAATCTCCTCTCTCAATCCTCCATCTGCCAATTTGTGAGCACCTCTGCCACCTCTGCCACCTCGACCACGACCTTGTCGCCCCACTTCCATATCTTCAATCAACTTTGCCTGCTCTGATACCACTTTGATGGCACCCAGCCCAAGCGCCCCTTGCAATTATATGATAGGTAATATATTTTGGTGGTTTGACAAATATGTATGGAAATGATTTATGCAATTGTTATATGGTTGATTAAAGCAATCAATTTAATGGACACGCGTAAGAAGTGCATTGGTTATACTTTGCGTTTGGTGTGACAATTAATGAAACCTTTAATACAGTCCTTGCCTGGGTAAATGTAATTCCCGCTCGTTTCTAGACTCTTCTCCCAGTTTGTCTGCTCGTTGCGTCATTCTTCATTGTTAGCTGTGAGTTTGTTGCCAAGCTCTGCAAGTCGAGATGTTGTGGTCATGTGTTGAACTGTGGTTATGTTTGTCTGTCTCGGCGTGCATGCAGTTACTCGTTCCTCGGTCCGTGGCTTGTGTTATTCCACCAAGCAGTGGTCTGGTGAGTTCTATGTCGGGTGTTGGTTCTGCCCTGTTACAACATCTTCAGGTGGTGCATGCGAATTTCGACAGTGGCATTCTTACTCCAGTTGGCTTCTCCAACGATGGCTTGTCCTCAGGTTGGCGTTATGGTTCCCTTCGGCTTCCAACTCAGTCTTCAGGTAAATTATCCAATCCCTGTTTCAATTTCCAACGCCTTCTTCAGTTTTTAATCCGGCTCGCCCCTTGTTCATTACAGTCGATGGTTGCGGTTTCTGGTTTGTTTTTCCTCGCTGCTACTGTGAGCTCTCAGGTATGGACACGTCCCTGGCTCGTCCTCTGCATTTGCTTTCCTTCTAGTCGATGTTTGTTTTAACTTTGGGTGTATGTTGTCCCCGCAGGTATTGAGGGCTTCAACAGGAGGGCTCGTCCAAGACTCTTTCCGGCCCTATCCGGTAGGCTCTGTCACTATGTGTCTGTTGAATACCTTGTATGACTCTGTCAACTATTTCCTTAGTCTGTGTCAGTTAGGCCTTCAAACCCTCGCCTAGGGTTTCACCGTTCTTGCTCGGTGCTTGTCTTGTTGTGTTGATTAGTCGAACTTGGAACCCTCCTCCAGGGTTTGCAAATTATGGTCTTACGCTTATACAACCTTCGGTACCTTGTTCGGCTTTAACTCTTTTTGTGATTCTGGAAATGAAAAATGACATTTACGATGTAACATTACATAAATATGATTACCTGACTTTTCTGTGACTCGTATTCACCATTCCGTCGTTGTAGCTGCTATTGTATATCGTTGGTTTGTTTAACTAGGTTGTTTGGATTCATTCTCTTGAACGTTGTTGATGTGTTATCAGTAGAATGATACTCTGCCTCGTTTACTTAGCCGGTAATGGCTCTGCTCGTATCTGTGGTTTCTGTCCCATAGCCGCAACCTTCTTTGTTTGGGACTGTTCTTAACACAATTAAATAAAATGTTTGTTTCTCCTGGTTAACACAATCGAAAAGATTTGATTTACATAACCTGTAGCAAATGGTTATTCATGCATAGATTATCCTCAATCAGATTTCTTAACAAATAGAAATAACATACAAATGGACAGCTGCTTGGATTTCTTCTATTAATATTTTTTTAGTAGAGTGTGAATGATCTTCAACTGAACACCTCTTTTGTCTTGCTCTGTTACATTTATAGCTACTCAGTTCCAGTTAATGAAACTGTATGCATGTTCTTTCAGTTGAGTTTTTACAGTTATATGGTTATTAATCAGTTGCCTGTAGGAATTTACAGGGTAAGTTCCTCAGACAGAACACCAGAAGGACACCGCTCACAAACAGATCACAGATCAATACACCAGTGTTTTGACGTGGTTAAAACCCTCAGAGAGGGAAACAGTCCACGGCCTGCGCCAACGTGGCTTCTACAGGCAATTTATTAATAAAAGAATGAAAATTTACATAAGCTTCTCTCATGCACGGTGAACCTACAAATGACCCTCCATGCGCTTTAAATAGAATTTATGGACCAATCGGGTGTCAAGCCACGGATCAAGTGTCGGTAATACCGAGGAGAGAATGAACCGTCGGATCACTACATATCGTGACCGTCGGATTGTAAGTTACAAAATGTACAACGGTAAAGAAACACACTTTACCTAACTCTAAACCTAACTCTATACTAGACCAAGTTGAACTTAACTATTTCCTATGTGTCGGAATATCCTAACATCCCCCCTTAAGAACAACTTGGGATAGGATTGAAGGATTTACAAATATGACACAATAGGAGAAGGAAGGAGGCACTAGAGACTATCCCCCCTTAGTGACAACTTCCTGAACTCCAAGCATATATCGAAGTTTAGTGAACTTCGCCTCTGTGAGAGCCTTTGTGAAGATTTCTGCAACCTGATCATCTGTTGAACAATATTGCACTTCAAGAACATGTTCATGAATGAGTTTTTTGATGAAGTGCATGTGTAGTTCAATGTGTTTGTTGCGCTGATGCTGGACTGGATCTTTGCATAGCTGAATGGCACTTTGATTATCACACCAAAGTGTGGTTGGATGTTGCTGCT
>APFE031168487.1:0-12251 GCA_000404065.3 Pinus taeda | reverse complement strand
GAAGTAAATCACAAAAAAACTCAATGCTTATTCTTAACGTGCAATACTATTTAAAATCAATATAGATAACTAATTATAAAAACACAATTTAATTAATAAAATTTTATAAAATTGATATAAATAATATCAAACTATGTTGAAGTAAATCACAAAGAAAACTGAACGTTAAAATCAATAAATTAATATCTAAAATCTTAAAAAAATAAAATAAAATCCCACGAGCTGAAAGCGGAGGGAGGGGATCACTGGAGCCGTTACTAATCCTTTGAGGGCTTTGGTTTACATTCAAATTGATTAACTTCACAGAAACGAGTGAAAAATCTCAAAAAAATGGAGCCTCACTAATCCTTTGAGGGCTTTGGTTTAACTTCATAGAAACGAGTGAAAAATTTCAAACAAATGGTGATCTAGAGAAGTTTTCGATTATGATCAACTGGATAATTCCATCGATATCATATCTAACAAAGGTATTCTAAAATTACTTCGAAAGTAACATATGCAAAAAGTTAATAAACCGTGTAGCTGTAAGGTCATCCTCAACAACAGAGAAGGAGGCTTGAACCAAGGACCTGAACCGGACGTAGAACCATGCACAAGGACTTGGGTGAAGATACTTTTAATGTGGCCAATTATGTTCCTAGAAAAGTGATTTTTGTTGCAACCAGCAGAAGATTGAAAGGCTACACAGAAATGAAATCTAAAAAGGCTACACAGAAATGAAATCTAAATCGAAATATCATAAAATAATTATCAAAATCAACGAGGACAGGAAACTGGTTTGAAGAGATTAAACTAATTAAATAAAATGAAATAGAAAGAAAAAAATTACATTAACAACCAATTATCTAAATTTTAAATAAAGACATGAAATAAACAGAGTAACTGAAACGAATTTGGAGCAGGGGAAGAGAATAGCCCAAAAGTTCTTTCGTAACAGCAGCAACAAGAGCGCATTAGAACATAACAATTCTCCCCTTGGCCGTTCCTGTGCATCAAATCATAAGAAATGAATGAATTTACTTCGAGAAATACAAAGAATAACATAATCAAGAAATAGCATTGATCTAAATCATGTGGATACAGGAGAGGATCTTCTGGAATAGTCAGATTTGGATACAGGAGAGGATATTCTGGAATAGTCAGATTTAAAAAGAGATAGATGGAGTCAGATTTAAAAAGAGATAGATGGTATATCGAAATGAATAACAAAATCAAGAAATAGAGATAGATGGTATATCGAAATGAATAACAAAATCAAGAAATAGCGTTGATCTCAATCGATTGGATGTAGCGGGGATCTTCTTGAACGGTCCAAATCCATTGTGATCATCAATAGAAAGATAATTCAACAATTGCAACCAACAGAGAATCCCCTGGAACGGATGAGAGGTCCAGATCCATTGTTGTCTTCTTCCGTCAACCTACAAATTTTTGCCATTAAATTCTACGCACAGTCCTTGATTTGGAACAAAGACACAGAGCGTTTGATTGGGAACCAAGACAGAAAAACCAGACACCAAAATGGCGCTTCCAAGAAACGAACAATCATGAGGACACCAAAATCTTAAGCTCTTCTTCTCTACAACTAACCGCCACACAAACACAAAACATTTGAGGACAATGACATACAAAAAAAAGGTGCTGCAAACACAAAAAAGATTCGCTGCAAATACAAATGATAGAACGAACTTAGAACTATTCGTTGCAAGTAGCCATATATTTATGCACCGCACAAAAACCTCATCTTCTACTAAACCGACATAAACATTCCATCCCTCGTCTATCTCAAAAAAGGTGTGATCCGTTAAAGGAGTGGACCACAAAAAAAAGCCTAAGATGGTTTTCTTCAAATTCAATTCTAGCGCAAAGAAGTTGGTTTTCTTGAAATTCAATTTTGGTGAAAAAGATGGTTTTCAAGGAATTCTCTTCACATCCACATCTATCGAGGTCAGTGCAAATTTGGAATGTTCACGGTTAAATTTGAATTTAAATGGCATCTTTGATATTTAGTAAATAGTATTTTATGTAATTTTGGGTAGTCTTTTTCTGCTCTTCTTGTTTTGGCAGTCAACAATTCAAATAATATTACAAGGTTAACTCGAGAACCAAGAGAGAATTTTATATTTCTCTATTTTTGTCTTAAAGGAATATTTTCATTTAGTTTCAATATTTTTTATTTTAATTGAAAATCACAAGTTTTTTAATTGCATATATATTTTACTTTTTTTCGATAATTTTATATAATCTAGTTTAGAGTAAGTTCTTTCTTATGGAGTGTTTTTTATTATTAATAATTAATGTGTTAAAGTTATTACAAGTGATCCAAGAGAGCTAGTTCCATTTTTATGTATTCAATAATATACATAGCATGTTTTTATTTAGGTTTCAATATTCAATGATATATATAGAATGTGTTTATTTAGGTTTCAATATTCAATAATATATGTAGCATGTGTTAGGTTTCACTACGAACAAATTTATTATTAAGTTTGATATGCATCTTTTAATTTGAAAATCTCAAATTTTTAATATCAAATTATATGTTTAGTCATTTACAAATGTGATTGGTAACTCAAAATTAAGATGAAGTCAAACTTAATTATATCACCATGTTTCTTTTAAAATAGAATAGAGATTCCAAAATTTAAATCTAATTATTAGTTATTATTAGATTTATGGTAGGACCATTAAATATTCTATAATTTTTTTAGTAGTATACACAAATCAAAGACTCAGATTTATGTGGAAGCTCGTTGTATTTTTTTGTTGATTTAGTGAAATTGATTAATTAACAAAATCTCTTATGAGCAAGTTTCATATGAAATGAGTTATGTTTTTTTGGGCTTCAGATACGGAAGCCATGGGTCTTGCCCATGGTATTATAACATACC
Organism: Pinus taeda; assembly: GCA_000404065.3. Lineage (NCBI taxonomy): Eukaryota > Viridiplantae > Streptophyta > Pinopsida > Pinales > Pinaceae > Pinus > Pinus taeda. The sequence continues at coordinate 9,360 of APFE031168487.1, read as the reverse complement.
ATATTTATAGACTAAGAAACTCAGTAATAAAATGGATATAAATCTTCATGGATAAAAAAATTATTCCATGCTTTCTCAAATGAATATATGTTAAACTTGTAATAATAATAATGATATAGTTAATTCCAATTTGTTTTTTTTTAGCGATGTGAGATGTATTATGAAGCAAATGTTTTGGTGTTTGTTGTTTATTAACATTTGCTAACAATTTAATTTATATAATTGTGCTAATATGTAAATTTCTAATAAAAATGTATTTTTTTTAATATTGATAATTTAAATACATTTTAGATATTTTAAAGCTATTTTATACTAAAGGTTTAAAAGATTTGAAAACATATTTGATAGTTAATTACTCTTGTCTTTACCTCTTTTTCTAAATCATATGGGAAGTGACATAGTTTATATTATTTTGGTTATTGGATTTGGGTGTTTAAATTTTTTTAGTAGAGTTTTCTTCTAAAAATAACATGCACATTTTACTTTGTATCGTTTTATGTTTAGAGATAATTTTGATTGTTTTTTTCTTCTTTTTTTGCCCTTATCTTCTTCATGGATGTTTCTCTTGGCTGTAATTAGATTCAAATAAAAATTAGAAGATAAATATAAATGGATTCAATTTGTCCTTAGGGTACATTCATGTATCAAAAATTGTCATAGGGTCTTAAAATCATTAGAGCAAGCTTCCAGTGCGCCATGTGTTATGATCTTCATTACATCACATGAATTGCAAAGGCATATATGGGTGAGCTCCCCTCTCACTCTCACATACACAATAACAATCCAAAGAATCTATGATCCATCCTTATGCGTTGTTTCTACTAGAATATTCATTTGAATCCAAAAATTCATAATTTTCGCTCTTTCCAGGTGATTGGAAGGATTCATAATGTCAAATTACACAATCATGATCCTTAATATCACCAACTAAAACACGCGAGTGAATCTTGTAGTAATTCTCAAAATTTTCTTTCATACATTTTCAAAAAAACTTTGCATGAAAATGTTTCTTCAAACAATTTTTATTCAAAGAAGAGAACATTTATGGTAGATACATTTACTCAAACATTTGCATGGTTCCAAACATGAAACCCTTATTAAAAGTATGAACAACGATAGCTTAGCCAAGTTCTTTATTAATTTGGAGAGTAAAAATACATGGAAATCACTCCATCTGGAAATTATGAGTAAATAATAAATTTGGCATGTTTTGGCTATAATTGTGGCTAATAGGGTTAATGTTGAAGTCAATTTTGCACAAGAATTACATCCTTCATAAAGTAGCTTGGCACTTCTATAGAAAATCGCTCCCCACTAGACAAACTCAACTTTTATATATATATAAATTCATGTGTTTTAATGAGATTTGCCCCTCCATAAATAAAAGTTATCGTTTCAAAAAAATAAAAATACCTAAAATATTAGATATGATATTAAAATAGTTTTGTGTTGTTAGATAAATTTAGGGTTAAAAATAAAAATTTAATTCATACTACATAAATTTAATATTTTAAAATTATATTTTTTGGTTTATAATTAAATTTTAAATAAGATAAGGTTAAAAATAACCTAAATATAATTAGTAAAATAAATATATTTTTTGAAATATTAAAAAAAAATTATTCAATTGAGAAGTAAATTGCCACTCTATATGGAGTGTATGATAAATTATTAGATTCTAGAGGAATAATACCCACAATGAATAAGGTATAAATAAAATACCAATTTGTTTGGAGAGTATAATCACTTATTCCATTGACATGTAATCTTAATAAGTACTATCATGGACATCTAAATGACATGATTATAAATGTCTTGGAAAACTATGGGGATGACACTATTTTCCTGAAGAATGGACCAAGACATGGAATATGACAAATTTTTTCATGGTAAATGTTGTGAATTTGAATATTTTCCTGAGTTATTTATAGTAACAAGAATTGTTGCCATAAGTTAAGAACTATGATCTTAACATTAAAATAAAATACTAAAATTATAGCTTTATTAAAAATTATATTGTTATTATTTAAAAATAAACAAAATGGCATGCATATTTCAACAACAACAAAAAATCTTAGTGGAAACTTTCAGGGTAGAAATATGTTAATATTACTATGAATGTTCCAACATATTCCATCAGGTTTAAATATATGCCATCAACTTAATAATTAAATTATAACTATGGAAGATCTATTTTTCCAATTAGCATAATTATAGGCATATCTATTTTGGAATTTATTTTCAATTTAAGGTAAAAGAAAATATTGACATTAAATTAACATACTACGGAAGCGATATAAATTAAAAAGGCATAGAAATTAACTAAACTATAACTTTATTAAACTTTATATTGTGACTATCTATAGTAATATTTTTTTGCATGTATATTTCAACAAAAAATAATCCTAGTGGAAAATTTTAGTAGTGAAATTTAACTCTTGGAAAAAATTGAAGGGTTTCAAATTTTGAATGGAATTTTTTTTTGTATCATAGTGCATTATTAATAGTAGCCCCGAAATTATTTTATAAGAAAATTTGGCATAGAGGTTAGCATAGCCTTATTTCAAGGGAGATCTAAGAAAATTTGAAGACACTAATTTTCATTTACCCCAATTTTCAAGGACAATGATTTATGGTAGCCATTACTCCCTTCTATTTTGGTTTAAAATGAGATCTTTATTTCACCATCCCTTATATCATGGTATTGAGATTAATTTGCAGAGAACAACCCACATTTAAGTATTCAATTGTCTCCTTTCCGTTTTCTATGTTTTCTTATGATTAATGATTGTCATATGTAATAAAAGAGGCCTGTGTATTTTCTTTACTTTCCAATACCTCCAGCATGTTCTCCTTTCCCTCCTGAATTTTTTTTGTTTAATTTTTGGGAACTGTAATCTTTAACGCTCAATTAAACTTTACTTTTAGAGTTTGTAATTTTTGTAAGTGAATTTCCTTAATTTATCAAAAATAAGTTGTTATTTAAACTGATTTCCTTGGACATCATAAAATTAGGTTTTATGGCAATGGTTTCACACATGTGTTTTGATCATGGAACTATTTTTCAATCTCCCATAGAATTTGAATTTCTCCAATGTATTTCCTTCTTGTTTTGTAGAAAAAATTCACCCACGAAATCCTCCATAGGAATTCATGGTTTTACGGTTATTTATGTACAAAAGGTAACTTCAATAAAAATTTATAAAAATACCTCTTTCATTAATTACATCATTTCTAAAGTATTATACCAATGATGAATCAATTTTCATTCTCGTGCACCCAATTGAAGAGGAGAAGAGGAGTAGATTTCGTTCATATATATATATATAGTCTACAACTAGAGAACTATGCTTTTCATATCAAAAATTTATTTGTTTATGAAAAATATACTTTTTATTATTATTTTACGTTTACGAAGAAATATTTCAATTGAATTTGAGGACACATGTATTGCCATAAGTTGTTTTTCAACTATTACATGAATAGTAAACTAAGATAGTGGTAATTTTTAATTTGTTTTTGTTTTATTTTTATTTTTTATTGTTTTTTCATCCAGCCTCTTTAAATTTGTCAAAAAATGAAGCATTATGTTTAAGAGAAAAATATATGAAAAATATCATATGCATTATGTTTAAGAGAAAAATATATGAAAAATATCATATGAATTAGAAAATTTCAAACTCATATGCTATTGGATAGAATATTCCTTCGTCAATCAAACATCATCCAATCCAACACCGAAGGACAAATTTTTCCCTAATTTCACTAGCATACAAAAATTTGCATAAGAGCTGCTAGAAATGTGTATTTTAAGACCTCAAAAGCCAATCAAGCTTGGAGAGGTTAAATTCTAGATTGAGTGCATAAATTTTCAATTCAAGTATATTAATAAATCTATCTTCTTAGCACTCAAGAAGCTTTATCGGCCACTTACAAATGGATTGTTGGATAGGGTGGTTAAACTACTTGATCACATGCTATTTTTTTCACCTAAACACTCCCTCTCTTGCCAAAATGTGTAACCTAGATCGATGCTAGCTATATATATATATATATAGAGAGAGAGAGAGAGAGAGAGCTAGAAGTGTGCAACATATGGTAAAATTCTTATTCAGTCAAGCTACATCATAAAGAAAATCTTTCTCCGTTGATGGTCCATCATCATAACTGAAAAGCGTTCCATGGAATCCATTTCTCTAAGTTAGTCACTACAAAAAATGGTAATGCGCATGCATGATGGTGTTTACAAAGAAGATAATGGAAAGGCATATAGAAAATAAAAAATAATACTTATTTCTACACTATTTTATCATGTCAAAGTAGGTATGGATTGAATATTCAATTAGCATTATCATTAAAGTTAGAAAAAATTGAAAACATATAAAATAAATATTTTTGAAAATTTGATAATAAAGGTTTTTTTTGACCTAGTTTAACTAATAGAAAAAATGACTTTTTCACTGAATTTTTTCTAGCTAATTTGAAACAATGAAAGATCACAATATTTCTTGAAATTGTCTTGGTGAATTCGAATGAAAAAGCCAATACCTCTATAAGTAAGACTGTACCTTCTTTTTTCAAATAGTTTTTAAATAATATTTATTCTATTCGAAATAATATTGTTTATACTTATTTTTTTATTTTTCATGATGGTCTCTCCGAAATATTCTATTCCCTCAAAATTGCTTTCTATTGTGAAGGGTGGTTCATAATACAATAATATTAAATTATAAATTATATTTGGCTAAATATAAAATGGTATATTCTATATTTATATTAACTAATATAATTTATTATTATAATCTTATTGATAGTTAATAAAAACAAAAACATTATTTATTTATTATTATTGTAAACTATTTTTTACTGTTGATGCAATGTCTTATTCCTAGTTTAGGTGAAAACAACTCCGAATATATAATTTTTTATATTATTATTAATTAGCGTAGATAATTATTATAATATCTTAACAATTAATCTATATGTATAGAGAATTTTATGCATAAAAATATTATGCGCACCATTTTATATTTTGTTAATAGACTATGTAATAATAGACTTTCTTTAGTAATTTGAATTAGGATTTGAGTAAGGAAGATAACGATAATTGCAAGGATTGTTTCAATATGGACATGTCTAAGAATAAATTGAGGATAAGTAATTATTTCTAGGTTAGACAAAAGAATAAGTGATTCACGCCTCCATAGTAATGCTTGAGAAGAATAAATTTTGGTGATTAGTTGGTCCATCTTAAGCATTACAATTATTGAAACAAGAATATAATTTGAAGTAGAAAAGTTCATTATGTTCCTTTTAATATTCTATTCAAAGTTTAATTGATTGGTACCAACTAAACCCTTTTACTTGATAAATTTGGTTGTCATATTCAACTGAAATATAGAGAACGAGGTATCCCCATTGACAAAATACACCAAAATATAAAGATGTCAGAAACAAAAAACTAAATACTCTTGATAAAGTCTATGCCCAACAAGTTTCTAGGGTTATATGTGAAGAACATTTTATTGAATTTATTCTTCTTCCACATTTGAGTTATGTTCTAAATTATTAATTATCAAAATGTTATTATATGTGAATTTGAAGGTACAATTTATGTACAAATAGGTTCTATATTTTATGTTTTACTTTGAAACTCCAAATTTTTTAATTTAAAAACAAATAAATGTTATTTTAAAATTTAATTTTAATTTTTTCTTTTTTCCATCAACACTTAGGTCATTGTAACATTGAAATTGCCCATATTTTATCTCAAAAACAATTAAATGTCTTTTTTTAATTTAGCTTTCAATTTTTTATTTTCCATTTTTTAAAATTTAAAAGTTATTTATTTTGGTTTGTTATATTTTTTAATTTAAAGCTTTTATGTATCTTTATAAAATGTCATTAGTATTTTTTTTTCTAAATTTAGATAACTTTTTGTTTTTTTTGTTGTAATTAATATTCCTTAAATTCAAGGCTAACATTTAATTAACGGTGTGTAATGGAATTGTAGCCGTTTCTTCATTATTGAAGGCGGATTTCACAATGAAAATCTCTTCAACCTCAGCATTTTGTTAAGAAATGACGGAGGAATTTGAGCCATTTCCACATTGTTCAAGCGGATTTCAAAATAGCAATGTCTGCCAATTGTTTCAATATGTATCCAAATCGATCCACAATGTTGTTGTCAGAATGAAGGTCTTGTGTTTGATCACGCTCCTATGTAACTTTGTCGGGAGAGCATCAGGTTGAATATACAAAGGTCGTGTGCATTGGTTGTGTATTTTGGGAGCATGTTCGCTTCAGCACGTTCAATTTGTGGTTTGTGCAAAGGCAGCGAGTGGTTATACTCGCGCGATCTAATGTTGGACAGATGGTGATCCATGACAATCGTTGGCAAGAGGAATAAATATCCGAGAGACCACCTGCGTCTGAACATATCTGCCGAGGATGTAATCGTGCAGACAAATTTTCTAATAAAAAGATTGCACAGGCTCCTGCATTTCTAGGAAACAATTACGGAAGATTTGTATGAAGTCCGTGGGAGAGGAAGATCCATGGAAGCTGTCAAATCGCTTCATGAATCCATAATCTCCGGCCCAAGCAAGTATTAGATTTGATCTTTTTGTTGTCAAGCTTATGTGTTTTAAAATTTCTTGATGTTGTTAGGGTTTGTAATTTCTTAATTCCAAGTGATTATCAAGAAACTAAATTATTATTTTCGATAATACAAGAAAAAGTATATAAATGCAACAGCATTAGTTTTTAAGAAATAAAGATTATATTATATATATACTGCCGAGAAAAAAAAGGCTCCACATGTTGTAAACCACTGTTAGCTCAAGCCGCAGGGGCGTTCGGGAGGAAAATAGAACACAACATAACAATAACGTCCACTAAGTACGATGCAACACCACAATAACATAACAATAAAGCTTATGACGAGTGGAGGTTTTATGAAGTTTCCTTGTGTTTTGTGTTTGTATGTTACTTGGTTTTCCATGATATATGTTTTTCCATGATATATGTCTAGGTCATTGTGGCTTTTGTTTATTTTATTTTTTAAACATTTTATATGATTAATTTATGGTAATTGTGTTTTTTTGTGATTTTATATAATTGATTTGTTGATTTTAAAAAGTTCTCTATATTAACAAGAAATAATATATTTATTGAGTTTGGTGTGATTTTTTTTAACATTTTTTGATACTATTTATATAGATTTTACAATTTTTTTAATTAAATTGTTGTTTTCATAATTACTTGTTTATATTGTGACTTTTTATACATTTATTTGTTATATTATCATGTATATTTTAATATATGAATTATCACAGTAAAAAATGAATCAATAAGTATTATAAATAAGGAGAATGAAATGATATGCAATTTTGACTTTTTTTAGGTGTTTTGAGGAGGCGACAGAGGTGGAGGTGGAGTTGGTGGTGGAGGAGGAGGTGGAGGTATTGGTGGAGGTGGTGGTGGTGGTGGATGTGGAGTAGGAGGAGGAGGTGGAGGAGGTGGTGAAGGCAGAGGCGGAGTTGGTGGTGTTGGTGGAGGAGGTGGTAGAGGTTGAGGTGATGGAGGAGGAGGCGGAGGTAGATGTGGTGGAGGAGTTGGAGGTGGAGGAGGAGGATGCGAAGGTGGAGGTGGTGGAGGAGGAGATGGAGGAGGAGGAGGCTAGGGTGGAGGTTGGAGGAGGAGGCTAGGGTGGAGGTGGAGGAGGTGTTGGTGGAGCTGGTGTTGGAGTGGGTGGAGGTGGAGAAGAAGGGGTTAGTGGTGGTGGTGGTGGTGGAGGAGTAGGAGGACAAGGCAGAGGTGGAGGTGGTGGCGAAGAAGTAGGAAGAGGTGGAGGTGGAGGTGGATGTGGAGGCAGAGGTAGAGGGGGAGTTGGTGGTGGAACCAAAGGTGCAGGTGGAGAAATACGAGGTGGATGAGGAGGAGGTCATGGTGGAGGAGGTAGATATGATGGAGGTGGAGTTCGAGGAGGAGGAGGAGGAGGCAGTGGATGTGGAGGTGGTGGTGGAGGTGGAGGATATGGTGGAGGAGGAGGAGGAGGAGGTGGTGGTGGAGGTGGTGGATATGGTGGAGGAGGAGGAGGAGGAGGTGGTGGTGGTGGAGGAGGAGGATATGGTGGAGGAGGAGGAGGAGGTGGTGGTGGTGGTGGTAGTGGTTAAGCAGGAGGTGGAGATGGAGGTGGAGGAGGTGGAGAAGGACGAGGTGGACATGGAGGAGGAGGATATGTAGGTGTAGGAGGAGAACGGGGAGGATGAGGAGGAGGAAGAGGTGGTGGGGAGGTAGAGTTGTAGGTGGAGGAAGAGGTGGTGGAGGTAAAGTTGGAGTTGGAGGAGGAGGGGGTGGATGCTCTAGAGGTGGTGGTGGTGGAGGAACTGGAGGTGGATGTGGTGGAGGAGGAGGTGGTGTAGGCTGATATGGTGGAGGAGGAGGCAGAGGTGGAGGTGAAGGTGGTGGAGGTTAATGTGTAACGGGAAGAAGAGGTGAAGGAGATGGAAGTGGATATGGAGGATGAGGTGGAGCTAGAAGAGGAGGAAACATGTGAGGGGGAGATGATGGAGGTGGTGTGGGTGGTAGAGACAAAGCTCGGAGACGAGGTAGAGCAGGAGGGGGAGGAGGTGGATATGGTGGTGGAGGAGGAAGTGGTGGTGGAGGTGGTGGATGAGGTGGTGGAGTAGGAGGTTGTGTAGGTGGATATGGTGGTGGATGAGGTGGATGTGGAGATGAATGTGTAGGTGGAAGAAGAGGTGCAGGAGGTGGAAGTGGAGGTGGAGGTGGTGGTGGTGGAGGAGGAGGCAGAGCAATAGAGGAATGTGGTAGAGGAGGAGGAAGGAGAGGTGGAGGTGGAGGAGAACAAGGAGGAGGTGGATGAGAAGGGGGAGGATTAGGTGGTGGAGGTGGTGGTGGAGTAGGAGGTGGTGGAGGTGGTGGTGGAGTAGGAGGTCGTGGATATATAGGTGGCAGTGGAGGAGATGGAGGAGGAAGAGAAGATGGAGGTAGTGGAGAAGGAAGTGGAGGAGGAGCTGGAGGAGGTGGAAATGGATGAGGAGGAGGAGGATGAGGAGGTGGTGGATGTGGAGTTGGAGTTGGAGGTGGAGGTGAAGGTGGAGGTGGAGGTTGAGGTGGATTAGGACCAGGTGGAGGTGGAGGTGGAGGAGGAGGAGGGGGTTGAGAGGGAGGAGGTGGAGGGGAATGAGAGGGTGGAGGTTCAGGTGGTGGAGGTGGAGGTGGTTGTTGAGTAGGAGGTAGTGGAGGAGGTGGAGGAGGAGGAGAAGATGGAGGTGGTGGAGAAGGAGGTGGAGGAGGAGGTGAAGGTGGAGGTGGAGGTTGAGGTGGATTAGGAGG